>CM022490.1:29801643-29844860 GCA_011952105.1 Coreoperca whiteheadi | reverse complement strand
TGTGTTGGTGTGTGTGTGTGTGTACCTGCTGTGTTGGTGTGTGTGTGTGTGTGTACCTGCTGTGTTGGTGTGTGTGTGTGTGTGTGTACCTGCTGTGTTGGTGTGTGTGTGTGTGTGTGTGTGTACCTGCTGTGTTGGTGTGTGTGTGTGTGTGTGTACCTGCTGTGTTGGTGTGTGTGTGTGTGTGTACCTGCTGTGTTGGTGTGTGTGTGTGTGTGTGTACCTGCTGTGTTGGTGTGTGTGTGTGTACCTGCTGTGTTGGTGTGGTACAGCAGCTCTCTCAGCTCTCGGTGCTGTAGCAGAAACTGGACCATCCCTCCTCCTTCCAGCTGGGACGCCAGGTGGAGCACTGTGTTGCCATGACGATCTGTCAGCGTTGGGTCGGCGCCGGCCAATAGCAGCGCTTCTACCGCCTCCCTCTGCTGGGTGATCACAGCCAGGTGCAAAGGAGTCTGGGATACATGGAGGAACAGGTTACAGACTTCACTGAAGACAGCTGTCCTCCGTCTCCGCTGTTTCTTAACTCGCCCACTTTGCTCCCTAAAATAGCCGCTTCCTTCGTCAATAGGAAGCGTCTCTTTTCTACCACAGCTTCTGTGTCGACTGAAAATGAGCTCAACGGGACGGATACGTCAGTGGCTGCCGACTGGTCAGAGCAAACTAACGAAGAAAAAAGGTGCGTTCAGTCGGGTATCGGGATGAACATCAGCTGAGCTCCACTTCTTTGATTCCTAAATAGTACATTTCCCTGTTCTCTAAGTAGGAAACATGTTGGCTTCTTGCCTCCTAAGCGGGTTTCTTTCTTGCTCCTTCTCCCTTAATTAGGGAGCTTCATTACCCGTTATTCCCCGACTAGAAAGCTTCCTTCCTTGCTCGGTAAGCAGGACGCGTCCTTCTGAAGGAGCCGGAACAAGGACCCGACGCCGCCTGGAACACGTGTTATTACCATGTGGATTTCCTGCTGCAGAGCCGAGTTTCAGTAGCTCAGTACCTGGTAGAGGTGGTTCCTCATGTTGAGCACCTCCTGTCCCGGCAGAGCAGAGACCACCTGAGTCAGACTCTTCAGCGCCTCCTGCTGGCTGTGGAGGACGGCCAGATGGAGCCCACTGAGAGGAGAGACACAAAGGAAAGACTCGCTGCCATGCTTAACCAGTCTGTGAATTTGAATCTCTGGATTTTTATTCCCCTGTCAAACATTTACTATAAAATACTTTAAAAGAAGCTACCAGAGCACACAGAGCAAAGGCAAGAATAACCAACTTTAAATAAAACTTGCAGAAGTTAGAGCTCCTGACGCTTTTAATGTGTGTTTTGTCTACTGACGTGTCTCCGTCCTCGTCCTGTGCGTCCATCAGGGGGCGCTGCAGAGCCAGCAGGTACGCCGAATCTCCTGTAACCGAGTACTGAAAGAGAGCCTCCAACTGTCTGCTGATACCCAACCGCTCATCTGCGTTACACACAAAACATCATTTTAACATCTCATTTAAAGGTCTGTACTGCATTTCAAAACTCGAATGAAGTTGTTTCTCCTGTGAACGCTTGTATTTGTACATGCATTTTGTGACGCAGCACTTCACACCCTTAGGAGCATCTGTACGTCAGCTGTCGCTGGTGCTAATATTTGAAGCATGAAACGATAAATGTACGTTTCCGTTTGAAAGTGAAGGTCAGTGTGCGGGAGTTTTAGTAATATAAAACTGACACCACAAAAACGTCTAGATAGAAACGACTTCAAAATGTGTCCTTGAGTTAACGCGACGTTTCAGTCGTCATCACAAGTTGTAGCAGTATTGGTGTGTGTTTCCGTACCTCCGTGTGCTTCCGGCTCCACACTGACCCCTCCCTCCTCCGTCCTCTCCCCCACCTCCAGGCCTCCTGGCTGGGCTGAGCCTCTCCGCACGACCCCCGACCCCGAGTCATCGTCCGGATCGCTGTCGTCTGCTGCGCCGCCCTGGGAGGCTTTAACACAGCGTTCACGTCATGCTAACGCAACATCAAGATGACCTTTGATCTCTAACAACGTGGGCGAGAGTCCCACGGCTCTTCTCAACATTGTTCAGTTTAACCGGGGTCCCTCCTCCATGTTTTCTGGAGTCTCTCAGACAGCACTGACAGGCTGAACGTCCCACCTTCTGCTGTCCACGCCTACCGTGACGACCTCGCAGCATCCCTTTTCCATGAACTGTCTGAGCAGATTCCTGGAAATATTTTGGCCTCCTGAGTTTACCTCCCGCCGGCGAGTACCTTCCCGATACTGTACAGCGCTTCTCAAATGAAAGGTCTTTTTTAAACCGACCTGCTACACAACACAAACTGCCTGTTGATGTAACGGGCTCTGACATTTCAGACTCCTACTGTTGGGTGGCACTACTGTCATTTGTAAAATGTGAAGCATTGCATTGTGGGGTTCTTAGCCGAAGAACTGGTCCCCCTGTTGAGGCTTTGATAGATTTCTACCCAGATAAAAGGGTGAACAGTAGATACGCCGCACTCTAAGGCCCTCTACTCACTTTCACTTTAAAATGCTTTTATTGTGAAGCCCCTGCAGGAAGTATCAGCGGTACTTTCAACATTTGCTCGCCACAGAAAATGATCGGAGCAGAAAAATAGTGTGGACTTTGTAACTGGCACCGGACCAATGAACTGAACGTCGTGTTTCTCACCGTGTTTGATGCCGCCTCCTCCTCCTAGACCAGCTGAGTATCCTGTGGAGAAGCCTCCACCACCACCTCCTCCTCCATAATTGTAGGTAGTGAAGCCCTGGAAGTAAGCTGGAGGACGAATCAAACACACCCACAACATCAGCCGACAGACTGTACAGGAAACCGCCAACAAACGAGGGATTTTTTCGGAAATGTCCAAACTGTCAATGACTTTCCAGGCTTGTGGTAACCCCTGCTGATTTTACCTCCTCCTCCTCCTGCAGAGCCGGGTCCTCCACCTGTAGCAGGTCCTCCTCCTCCTCCTCGGTACAGACCTCCTCCCCCTCCTCCATGGCCGCTGAAGTCCTGAAAGTTTGGCAACGTCTTCTGTCTCTTCCTCTGCACCTCCTCCTTGTCTGAACACACACACACACACACACACACAGGTGAGCGCCATGCTACCAGAACAGCGTGTTCAGTCGGGGGCCGTCTTTACCTGCACTGTCACTGCAGTTCACCTGTTGATAATGTTGTTCTACTGTAACTTTACTATAGCTGCGTTTCCACAGTAGACATTCAGGGTATAAAAGTCTGAGACACAGAAGGTGAGTCAGAAATGTGCCACCAACAGGTGGGACAGCACCTGTGTTTTCCCCCCGAGCTAAGCCTGCCAGGCAGCACAGTATTACACCGCACAAGCTCCACCAATCGAACTCCTTCAGTTACAGACGGATCCGGGTTGTAGGTTTGCACCGATGTATGCAAAGGATTTCAGGTGCCAACACATCGGTCATATGTTGGAAATATTAAAATAAAGGCTATAATGCAAAAATCAACAACTTTTCAACGGACGAGGGCGCGAGGTCAGGTAGCTCCGCCCCCGCGACCCGAGGGCAGAGCTACCTGACCTACCTATGATCTGAGGGTGGTAGGTGAAGGGTTTGGGCTCGCTGGTCTCGTTGTCAGACTTCCTCTTCAGCTGGACGAACACAGACGTCGGCTTCTGCAGGTTCTGGTCTCGGTACTTCGGAGTCTTGAACACGATGGCGAACTGATGGCGGAGAGCACATCGCCGCGGTAACATGTTAATGACAGAGGACACATCGCCGCGGTAACGTGATAATGAGTCGTATTACGACCAGATTTAATCCTGCTTGAATTACTGATACAGACACTACTACTGCAGTACTATTACTCACTGCCAGTACTGTTACATAGTCTATAACAAATACTGCTACTGGTACAACTACTGCTGATACTAGTGACGCTACTATTACTGATTCAGCTGATACTAATACTGATATTATTAGTACTACTCATGCTCAATACTTCACACTACTACTAATACTTTTACTGCTTCCGGTACATGTGATACTACTACTACTACTGATACTGCTGCCACAGCTGCTATTAATGGTACTACAGCTGCGACTGTTACATTTGCTCATACTCCTCCCTATTCCTGCTGTTGTTACGCTTTATTATTACCACCACTACTAGTACTACTACACGTCAGCACTATTATTCTGCTACAGCTACTACATCTCCTAGTCCTCCTCATTAGACTGGACTAAGTGGGACTCCCATAAACAGCAGTGCTGCCAACAGCTGACCTGTCTGTGAACATCTGTCGGGGAGAAATCTCCCAGAGCCTCCCAGGTCAACCCCGAGTCGTCTTCTTCATAGAACCGAACCTGGATGTCATCTGGAAACAAACACACACTTTAAACGTTCCGTTTGAAGGAGTGCAGGGACATCTCTGTTCATCCAGTACTAGAATGTGGAATCCATAAAATGGGGTTTGAATCCTGTATGAAACGCGACCCATCACACGGTTCTGCTGAATATGATCCGATCCCCTCTCCATCAGGGGGCTGTGGCTCTCTGAGCTCCTGCTGTTACTGTTGGCGCTGCAGAAACTAATGCGTGTCGTGGAGTTTGAGCTCAGTGGAAATCTGTGCGAGCAGCTGAGCTGGAGGATTTACAGTGAGCCGAGTCCAGATCAGCTGCTGGCTCTCTGCCACGACAAATACAAACAAATTAAAGCGAAGAAGAAGCCGCAGCAGCAGGGCAAAGACCCGATTCGGTCTCTTCCCCCCCGAGGGACTTTCATATCGGAGGGAATTCCCTGAAGCTGGACTTCCTCCAGGAGAACAAAAACGCCCAAATCTGCTCAGAGATCACAGATCCACTTCACTGCCTTCAGACAAACAACTTGAGTTCAAGGAAATGAGAGATGCTGTACTTTACTACAACTAAATAGGGTTTAAACGCTAAAGATTAGCTAAAAGGATGCTAATGTCATGCCTTTGTTGATGAATGAAGTAGACCAAAGAGAACCACTGAAACTACAAGAGAGCTTTAATCTCAGAGTTCAATAGCTTCTTAGTAAGAGAAGTGTTTGTAATGGATGAACATACATATAATATATATATTTATATATATTCTCTCCTCGGCTCCGCCATTGTGGTCATTTTCAAAAGGAATCCCCTCGCAAAATGAAATCAAAGCACAACACACAGCAGAAACCATAAATGTACGTCTCTCTACTTTCCAACAGTGTAATAAATGAAAGGTTTATGTCAAAGTGTGTGGCAGTGCTCTAAAAATCAAAAACAGCCAACCTGTTTCGTTATTCAGGCTGCGGTGGGCTTTAACAGACAGTCATATCAGCAGCGACACAGTCCGCGGCCGCTCCTTTAAACACGCGTGTGACGAGGATTCCACAAAGCTTCCAGCAGGTGGCGATATCAGCCGAGATAAAACACTTCTGTACCTCACTTACATTTCCTACCATCACTGTGACAGTAGAGAAACTGTCGCCGTCGGAGCTGATAAGACCTGAAAATCTTTTTAAATGCAGTCATCACGTCACAGATCGACTCGGAGGAAAAAGGTCTGTGATGAGTCAAACCTGTAACTCGTTCTGAATGTTGGGGTAATCCGTGTCTGCAGAAAACCTAAACTCCGAGATCACCGGTCACATCAGTTGCTCTGTGAGTGCCTGTTCTTGGATTCATTTCCACACGTTTGCCCTGCGGTGTAAAATGCAGTCTGCCTCACCTTTCTGGACCTTGTCGCAGAGCAGGTAGACCTCCTCTCCTCCGCTCACGCAGCCGGCAGTTCGATCCATCCTCACAATCTTCAGGTTGGAGGCGTTCGGAGCCTCTGAGGGAACAAAGAGGGAAACACAGCAGGCGGGTCAGCGCAGAGGCTCCCAGCCACGATCTCACTAAACGCACGCGCCTGTTGTCATGTACTGGGTATGTGAGTGTTACCAAGAGTCTCCTGGAAAGTGCGACTCCGCGACGGGGCAACATGGACACCGTCGACCAGTCAGATTTGTGTTTTGTGTTCCTCTGAATAATCAGAACCGAGAGTCTCAGGACAGAGACGCCTGGGAGAGAGCCGTCTGTAAAGCGCCCTGAGGAAAAGTTGTGGTTTGTGATAAATAAACCTGACTCGACTCCTGCTGACGTCACTCTACCACAACCAAATATTCACTGGAGAGGTATAACTCCAGCTGGAAGGCGTCTTCCTATCGGACCCCGTGTGCACTGAGCTAGACCTTTACAACCACTTCAAGGACCAGAAGAGGTTCTACCAGGTAATGCTAACAGACGATGTCACCTTTAAACCGGAACATTTGACAAACCGCAGATAACAGTGTTTCTCCAGTCTGTCCAACACTTTGTTTCATCTCAGCAACTATTGTTCAGATGTCCCTCAAGTGTCCCGATCTCCTCCCTGCTCTCCAGATCATAAACCCTTTAGGTTTTAAAGCGCCGATGACCTTTCCTGCAGCGCCACCCTCAGGACAACCTTTACACGTTAGGCTCCACTACCGACTCTTTGGAACAGATAACAATGTTGTTTGTTCTGTCCAACACTTCATCTCCCATCTGGGAAAAGTTCAGCAGCAAGAGGAAACAGAAAAACACAAATCTCCCGCTCGAGTCTGAATCTGAAGTGAAAGAGCACAGCGATCCTGAAGTGATGGTTTTAGTCATCTGAGAGGAAGCTGCTGCGTGCGGAAGCTAACCAGGCAGGAAGGGGGAAATGAAACCTGGCGGTCTGACGCGACTTCACAATAATCCTCAGCTACAGAGTCGACTGGGGCCACAAACACTGCAGAGGGTGTGATCAGAGCGCAACAACCCATTCACTATCGCCACCTCTGTATCTGACAGGCTTTCTAGCTACAGGAGAAAATGAGCTGCACAGATATCCAGTACAACAGCCCTGCAATGGATGACGCAGACCTGGATATTTAGACTAGAAAAACTGAGGCACCACTTTGTTTCCGAATCAGGAAAACTTTACTGTCCACTGCAAGACAACGGAAATGCACAAGTAGTGGCCGGTTCGAACGCTGCAGTCAGTGCAACCCACACTGGATCTAAAAGCATCTGACTGCAGAGACACCTGTCCCTGTGTGGGTGTGGGGGGGCAGGAGGGCGACTAATAGGCTCCTTTGTGTTGTTTTGCATTTTTATTAAAGTGTGCTCCCCAGTCCTCTCATGGTCTGCGGGGGTAGGTGGAAAACATGACTTTTACGGAGACAAAGCACGGAAAAGCAGGCGAGCACAACGTGACACTAAACCTGGTTCATGTTTCACGGACCGTGTTCTGACCGCCTCACGCTGGGATCTAAAAGCTATAAAAACTCCAAAACTAACCGTCCTCCTGGAAGTAGGATTCATGCACGCAGCCTACAGTGTCTGGACGTGTAACCGCGGGAGCGTTCGGACTCACTGCTGTCGTAGATCGGCTCCGACACGACGGGCTCGAGGCGCCTGGAGAAACCGCCGTCGCTGTCGGGGAGGAACGCCGTGAACATGAGGCGAACCACGCTGAGGTCCATTTCTTTGGCCTGGAGAGCCGCCACGCTGGCGATCACGCTGCGCTGGTGGTCTGGGGAGAGAGGGGGAGGGACTTCGATTCATTTAAAAACAAGATGAGGGATACGTGAATAGGACAGAGGCAGAAGAATAAAGAAGAATTGTGGTTGGTCAGGTAAGATGAGGGACACACGCAGATCCTGAGCACTTCTCGACGAGCGCGGACCGGACCGGATCAGATCCGATAATACTAAACTGACAACGCATCACTTCACTTTCAAAACATGTCCCCACGCTCTGAAAATAGGTCCTCACAAAGATACCAGAGCTGGAGTGCACACACACAGCAGGACTGACCGGTGAGGTCTCGGGGGACCCGGACTTCCCCCTGCAGGGCGTCGATCTCGGGGTGGATGGAGACTCCACAGTTGTATCCCATCCTGTAGGCCTCGATCATCCTCTCCTCCAGAGTCTTCGCCACGTTCTTCTTCGTCACATGGAGGATGCCCAGGTTTGGGAAGCTAACAGAAACACACCTGTGAGACTGGTACCTGGCGGTTCTACCGGTTCGCTGGGCTGTGCGTGCGTGCGTGCGTGCGTGCGTGCGTGCGCGCCCTGCAGACCTGATGTTGGAGTCTTTGGGCTGCAGGTCGGCGATGCAGATCCCTTTGTCGCACTGTTTTCCCACCAGACTGTGAGCGTGAAGCTGAGGGAGGGGGGTCAGCGCCGTCACCAGCTGCACCACCACCCGGGACGGACCCTGGTAGTTACAGATCTGAAACACACACACACAGCTCATTTCCCCCTCAGACGTTCACACTGAATTCTACTTTCCTAAAATGTCCCCAGTGACCTGTTTGGGTTTAATGACTGTGTTTTAATGTATTATGAAGAAAAAAACAACATTTCAAACTTCCTGCACCTATTTCACAAATCTCCCAACCTTTATCCAGGTGGGGACAGGTACCCCACGTCTGACTGAACCACGTGACCTAAACTGAACCTTGGTCTCGGCTCCAAGCTGGATCCACATCCGCTTGGAGAATGATTAGACCCGACGGTTGAGGGTCCAAATACAGAATCGGCCTCCTCAAGCCGCCGTCTGCAGTTCACGTTGCAGTGGGGGAAAGCACTTGTCAATCGTCTACTTGAAATGCTGCACGTGTGAGACCGGGTTCATCCAACCGCCTGCAGAGTCCTATTAGTGTCCAGCCGCTGAGGACACCACCAACCCCGGCACTCCTTAATGCACCAAATGGGTTTAGTTAATATCCTTATTGTTCGCAATTTAAGCAATAAAAATGTAGATTTTTCTGAAAAGAAAACCAATTAGTTATTCATTTTGGAAACATCGGTCTTATTTTCTCCTTTAATAAAGCAAAAGTATTTCTTATCCCACTCATCGATGGAATAATCGGTAGAGCGCTCCGTTACTAAACTAATCAATAGCTGCGGCCCGAGTCTGAGCGGTGATCCACGCTTGTCTTTTTAAAGTTGCTGATTTAACTCCTTTTTACTTTCTGGCTGATAAAAAAATAAATAAATCTCCGCACTCATGTGGTGACAAGCACGCACGTTGCCATGGTTACTTTGCTGATGACGGCGTCATTGGGAGTCTGGCCACGGTCCTGTTATAGAGGAGTCCGTCTCCCCGTGTGAGGATTCTTATCTGGCGTGAAATATCATTAAAACAAAGGACATGATTATGGATTTTAGAACGTGTACTTTATGTTGTGACACTACGATTATTAAGATGTGGATTGTGTAGAAAGCTGAACAACAGATTCCAAACGGACCTCTGAAAAGAACGGAGATGGAAAAAGGGCCTCCAGCGTCTGCGCTGCCTCAGAACGCCGTCTACGTTTCACACTGATGAATCTGCGACGACCCTTTTCTATCGGGCCTTCATTGAATCCATCTCGTCGTTCCCCCTTGTGGCGTGGTTTGGTCATTTCTCTTTGAGGAACAAAAGCTCTCTGAACCGAAGTGTTGCGTGGGCAGGTAAAGCTACAGGTGAACCACACTTCACCTTAGCAGATCTTTAAGGCGCGTTCTATAAGTAAAGACCGTTCACACCCTTTACATGAGGAGTTCCAGCTCCTCCCCTCTGGGTGTCCGTGTGTCGCCCCTAGGTTGTGTACCTATTGTTACATGGAAAAAGCAGGGGATGCCACGCATGGCTACTTTATATATCTCAGGTGGGTGTAGAAGCACATTGTCATGACTTTTTATATATTTATAGTTATTGTATGTTGTATGAACTGCCTGCTGAACCTCCTGTCTGCGCAACAAATTGACCTTCGGTTACTAATAAAGATAGCTTGACCTTGACCAAACGACCTTGCATTACACAGCCTGGCAGTTGATGAGCGGCAGATAAGTTCCTCAATAGTCTGTGATTTGAATTCATGTTAAAAAAACTACTTTTTACTTCACTACTTTTTCCCCCCACCAGCTGTCGTTACTAAACATCTGATCGGCGTGTTAAATATGATGCGCTGTTGCAGACTGAAGACCCCACAGACCCTCACAGGCGTTTTCAGGTAAGTTGCTGATTAGACGAATCAGGTTGAAGCGCCGCTGGGATTCACGTGAGGTCGTCATGTACTGTACTTACAGGAAGTTGCCCGGAGAGACTGAAGTCCCAAATAAAAAATATTAAATAATCAGGTTTTAAATCTTGCAAAATAATAATGTGTGTATACAAACATACACATACGTGTGTCGTCTGTAACCGCGGGCAGTCTGGAAAACAAACGTAGCTCAGATAAAAGCTTAAAGGGCACATTCGGTGAAGGGAGTCTGGCGTGGAAAGTGTTGGCTGAAGCCTGAGCATTGTCAGACTGGACGGGTGACTCACCCGCACAGAGAAAAGGAGAGTTCATTTGAGGCAGTTTGGAGTTTTTGTGCCTCTGATGTGGTTCAGAAACACTTTCTCCTGACACAGATGACTCACAGCTTCCGCCCCATCGCGCCGACACCAAACGCCGTGTCACGGACGGTCTCACGCTGACACGTTATTCTAAAGGGACAGGCCGCAATATTTACTTCACTATTTACAAAAATTGGATTTCTGCGGAGCCCCAGAGGCCCGAAAGATGATTTCTGTTGTTCTCTTGTGCCAAAAAGAGATGTCACGGAGTGAAGACAAACACCGTAAGAGTGCGTGAATCAACAAACAAATCCCTCAGTTACTTACTGGCATAATTCACATAACATGGAACAATATTTAACACGTCAGAAGGTGAAATAACATCGTGGCCACAAGCTAACGGGGCAAAAGCCACATGACTCGGACTCCCAATTATGAATTCGTTCCTCACGCCTGCGCTGATAAACATCACTGATTTCTAAAAGCTGGATAGTTTAAAATCCAGGCGGCCTGACAATGACCGGCTGCACAGTGCGACTACAGGAGTCCAGGTGGGTTCACAGGCACTCGTGTTTCCCTAATTAAAGCGTTAGAAACAGAATACAATGAGGAGGGAGACGCAGATTAGCACTGGAGCCTACTGCATTTCAAAGTAAAAGCCTTTGTAGTATTTATAGCTGGCTCCAAACCAGAGAGGAGGATTTAACTCGACACACGCTTCTAAGTCCGTTCTGATGTATTCATCCATCAGCATTGATTCCTCGCCTTGTGTTTCACTGTCTCTGAAGCCTCCCACACACCGATTCTCATGTTGCCTCATCACTTTACTGCAGCGTTACTGAGCTGTTTTACATGAAGGAAATCAGATGTAAAAGAAATACTGTGTTCCTGTTTCTGCAGTGTGCGTGTGCGTGTGTGTGTTTATCATGTCTGCAGCAGGTATTTGCCTGCAGGAACGTTGCAACTGCCGCAGTAAATAAACACCAGCCCACTTCCTCTTCCCGGTTCAGTCGGCCAATCGAAGCGCTCCGGCGGATAAACCCAGTTCCTAGAAACACAGCGAGTGTCGTGTGTTCAATGGCTTCCTGGCTCGAACGCGTTCACACCAAGTTAAAACGTGTGTAGTATCCGGCAACGGTCGGGTGGAGTCTGCAGCAGAAGGTGTTTGTGATCAAACACCGAACCTGATTGATCCTGGGGCAGAAACACACAAATGTGAAGGAACCTGAACGTGACAGTAAAGTTCTACAGTGAATTTATAGAGCCCAGTATCGCACACAGGCCATCTGTCGTGCAGGACACCCTCCGCCCCGAGACCCTCGATAAAGCCGTGCTCACGCCACAGGAGCTTTACCACCGGGTCGCATCACACGCGTCAGCAGAATCCGCACTGACCGTCTTCTCTCGGATCTGAGTGCGGAGTTGAGGAGTCGCAGATTGAGAAGACTATTGAGACCTGTGATTTAGTTTGTGTGCGTAGTGCTGGCTTCACCGCCAGCCCTAGGTTTGTAGAGAGTAGAGTCACTGTTGAGAGAGCCCGACGCCGTGAGGGGGTGAACTGCCTGTTCTGATGGGGGAGTTCTGTTGTTCCGATGGGGTTTAGTTCGGGGTCCACCGAGTGTTAGGGACCGTTGGTTCGCCCTGAGGTCCTTTGCGTCATTATTGTAAACAGTCCCGGTGTTGTGGCACATGTGATAAGGTGTATCAATAAACCGCTCACTGTACGGTGGATCGGATCACTTGTGTTACGTTCCAACACCCCTAGACGGGGACGTAACAAACAGGAATGTTTACCGTTGCTTGGCAACACCGTCAGCAGCACCGGCTCCTTGTAGACTTGTCTCTCACTGGCTGTTTGGAAGGTACGGACGTAAATCATCCCGATTTTAAATCTGAAGTATCAAACATGTCTGATATTATCGGGCCGGCTTAAGACTGGATCGGCAAACCCGCCGCAGTACCAGATGATCTGGGCCGAACGTCGGTCCCGACCACGGGCCCGGACCAGATGTCCTGTAGTGTGAGCAGGACACGCCCCAAAAGCGTCGGGAGGAGCAACAGGGCAGCATGACTGACAGTATGGACATCACGAGGACAAAACAGGGCGGCTGTGGCTTGGTGGCAGCGCGGTCGGGAGGTCGGCGGCTCGATCCCGGCTTCCCGCAGCCACGTATCCCTGAGCGAGATACCGAACCCCAAAAATTGCTCCCGAGGCTGCGCCTTCAGTCTGTGAGTGTGTAAGTCGCTTTGGATAACAGCGACTGCTAAATGTAAACTCATAGATAGGTTGTAAAGAATCGAGGAGGCGCCTCAGAGAAAGAAGTTAGTCCTAACTGACCTAAAACTCTACTACTTTAAATCACAGCTCTGCTAATCTGACCACACCAGCTGCAAATGCATCATTAGCCTATTACAACTGTCAAAAACACCTTGCAATATCGTGTTATTATTCTAGTGCCATATCGCTACTGAGGATCAATTTTCCAATGCCAACCTCACAACAACAAGTCTAATATATTATTAAAATATTAGCTTCTTCTATGTAACATTTAGGAAATTTCCCTTAATGCAAAAATGTCAACGCATAAAGAATTGGTGCCGTTTTCAAATGTCGCCATTGTTTAATACTTGAAACGGCAACCATCACCTCAGAATAACGCCTTAGGTCGGATTAAACGGACGTTTCTCCACTTATTTCCTCCACTCTGCAAACGCAGCATCAGGCACTTTGGGAAATGCAGTAAATCAGTAACTGGGTGGAAGTGGCTTGAAGCACAAAACTACAGCAGGAAATGAGTCCAGAAACTTGAATCAAACATCACAGACTGCTGACTCTGTCTTTTTTCTTTCTCGCTTTATTTTCACTCGACTACTCCTCCGTTTGAGCTGAAGCTCTGCGGCAGCCTGTGGGACGGGGAGCTGTCGGTCACCACAAAAGGTGAAACCCATCTCAGCACTTCTGGGCCAGAGTGGGCGACCAACACAGACGATGCACCTCTGGATGTCGAGCTTTGATCTCCGAGCCGAAACCCAGCACCCTTCCAGTTTGTGACGCAATCCCACTTCCTTCTAATCGCATGTGGGCGTCGTGGGGAGGAAATTCCCAACAGACACGAAAGGCAGCAGAGGTGTGTGTTAGTAGGTAGGGTAAACCCGGACAGGTCCAGGCCAGCAGAAGACTCTTCAAAGGTTTCTTCAACCCAGCGCTCAGCTCTCTGCCAAAGCTGCACACCTCCCTAAATTAATTCATTCAATGAGAGAGACGTTTTGGGCCAAGAGCTGAGTCTAAACCATGTCCACGTGCCATTTTCCTGTGCAGGAGTTCACTGGAAACAACTGAAAGTGTCAACTATCAAGAAATCCCATTTAAAAAACAAACATTCTGGACCTCCACAGAGTCTTTGGTCGAGCTTTCCAGCAACTGCAACTGAAATGTGCCCACTAGTATTTGAGCTCATGTGCAAACTGACACACAAACTCAACAAAACATCTCTTCATCACGAAACCGCCTGCAAGGCAAGCAACCAGCGGCGAGGGCGGAGGTCGAAGGTCACGGACGAAAGGCTGTTCGGGAACAAGGGGAAAAGAACAGAATTAACAGGGGGGGAAGATTACGTACCGTGTCAGCGGACGGGAGCAAACGTTCGTAATGGCTCTTTTGTACCATATGTATTAACAGGATCAGAGACTAACCGATAATGTTCCTGAACGCTCTGCGAGGAACTTGGTTCTCTGTGAGGATCCGCATGTTTGAATGTTGGCGTGCATCTATGGAGCACGAGTCACGGAGAGAAGCTTTATGAATGAATGAATGAATGAATCATCTGCTCCTCCGTTACTTATGTTCGTGCACAAACACGCACTTTAAACGGTCATTTAAAATGCGTTTGAGCATGAACGATACAAGTATTTCCACGTGTCTCTGTAATTATTGAAGAGCAATTATTTTTCTTCTGTATAAATCTGACCCGAGAGCAGGAATTATCATTTATTTTTTTAAATCTAAAAAAAAAGCACCGATTCAGTTTTTCAGCATTATTTTCCTTCATTCTGTATTTTCCAAAATAACTTTCTGGAGGTTTCCGAAGAAATTTTAATTTGGTGCTGACCACAGGGAAAATAAAAACGCTGTTCAACTGATAAACTTTCAGTCTATTATTTGCGTTATCGTAGAGTCTTTTAATGTGAAAATGGTCAACAGTTGAAGAATAAAGTTCCTGATACTAAATATAAAATCAAAGAATATTTACTGGGTTGATACTGAGCACTTGTTTTAGGGAAATCCCTATTTTCCTCGACATTTAGCACCAAATTAGAAACTTCTTTCCTGAGAACTTCTGAGGAAATTCAGTCGACACAGTCGCCATCGTCGCCCCACCAGAACAACAGGAGGGGTTTTCCCGCCCCGCAGCCTCAACACGCAAACACAGCGACGACAACACGAACACGTCTGTCTGACACGACCCCGAGAACAAACAACAAAAGGCTTCCTGCTTTGTTCCGACGACAACAGACCCACCTGAGCACGTTTCACCGTCGTGCAGGTGTACCGTGTAAATCAAACCTGTCCGGCGTGTCAATGAAGAGCAATCTCTGCTTTAAACGTACAATTTACAAAAACCGTGTCCTTCCAAATGCTGAGAGCTCTGAACAGATATTTTGACCCTTTTCAAGACACCCTCAGAATAACTGAATCAAACCGTCACAACAAGCGATGTCACCTCACAGTCAGACTGCCGCGATTCGCTTTCTGGGGCTATGAGACGTTACGACACCTGTTGGGACGTGTCTAAAATCTGGATTCACGTGAATCACATATTTGTTTTTGGTTTTTTTCCCAGTAAAGTCGGAGAGAAGGGACGAGGCGTCAGACTGCGGCAGGAATCTGGGGATTTCCCGTCTCCTCCGGCCTGGTCGGAACACGTGGGAGCTGCAGACTCCAAACTAAACATCGACAGAAAGGGCAGGAAACCTAAGCTGTGACTCTGTGAGCGCCGCCAACAGAGGCAGTGAACCCAGCATGGGTCGTTAAAACCGCACATATTCACATTTGAGCATCCAAAACGAGGGAATTTCTGGCATTTTTGCTATAAACCCCACCCCCAACTTCTTCGATTATCAAACTAGTTGCCGATCGATTTACTAATCGATTGATGAGCTAACGGTTGCAGCTGCAGGGCCGACAGAACGGAAACAGACTTTGTGGTATTTGCAGAGCTGCGGCGGCCGAGCGGCAACGACGCGTGGAGCTGAAAGCCTGTAGTGTATCCAACAGCCGGTTTCTGATCAAGCAATGTGACCGCACCGCAGCCACGTATTGACGAGTTAGCAAGTCCCGCTCAGCTCGAGATTCTGAGTCGTCATCCGCCGACGCGCAGCGACACCGTCAGGATGCGCCGCAGGTCTTCTTCCTCAACACGTCGCATGTCAGCAAAGGGCATTTGATCACATTCGCTCCCCATCACGGGTTACACGCCGTGAGGTGCTCCGAGCTCACAGTCCTGCAGTAGATCCTACCTGTCCGCCCCACGGACGTCAAAGAGAGTTGGCTGAATAACAGAAACGCCTCCCAGGCCGACGCGATACAGCTCAACGCCGCCCGACGATGAAGGGAGGGTTTGTTTCAGTATTAGACACACGATCGCCTGGTCCGTCAGACCGGATCACGCTGCCGAGCCACTTTATCCAACTATAAGGAGGAAGGACTCTCTGGCTGCGTGTCCTTCCGATTTCCTCGAGATCCGTTGGTCCGAGGAGGAGTGCAGAGTGCGAGCGGTAGGGCGCTATAATCACGGAATCGGCACATTAACGCCGAATCTAGTTTTAACGCAGAATTCCCCGGAAATTCTGTTTTGTGTGGGAGAAGAACGCATGTCTGGGGAAAAAGCAAATCTGGGCGACACAACCCCTCCCGTCACTTCAGCTCCCCCCCCCCCCCCTTCAAATTCAAAACAACGAACGTATGGCGAAGCGGCTCTCCGCAGTCGGCTAAGCCCTCAGTACGGAGCCGAGCAGCTCCCGCGTGAGCACTTTGATTTTAACTCATATAAACTAATAGAACGTATTTTACTGGACAGTTTAAAGCTAATAACCAGTCATATTTTGTTGCATCGTGCGGTGCTTGTCCTGAGGAAACGTGACGTTTGTTACCTCGGTAACTTTAAGGTCATTCATTCGAACTTTACGTTGTATTGCACCAACATTAACAGGACACTCGAGGCTACAGGTGGCATCGAACAGGTGGGGGGGGGCCACGGGAGGTTAGGACGATTCGAGCGGAAGCAAAGAAATACAATTATTACCACAAGGTCCTCTCAGCAGCTGTTTCAGGAGCTTTCAACCGCACCCCACCAGCAGGGGGAGGGTGAAAAAAGCCAGTAAGTGGACTTTTACTGAGATCCAGTTTCCTCCGTCAAAATGAACCGAAGTGCTCAATAAGGACGTTTCCCCCCCAACATGGCGTAGGTGGTCAAATATGGGCGGTTTAATATAAAACCAAAGCTTTTGTTGAAAACTGCTCTGCAAAGGAGGACTGAAGGTCATGCGTCACAGGGAACGCCATCGCCGCTCGTGCGTTCGGTTGCTGCTTTGATCGGCTGAAGTGGACGTATTTCGTCTGCAGAGCGCTCGGAGAGACGAAGAGAGTCGGCGCTCTGTTCTCAGGAAGCTGTGTGCTTCAGCGGCGGGAAGCCGACCGCACTCTGTGTTCACAGCTCTCAGGCCTCTCGGTGGCAACAGAGCGTTTTGATCACTTCCTGGACATTATTTTTAGCCTCACTGCAATGGAGCCTAAATGTCAGCTACCGTCAGTGCGGACTGTCAAACTGGAGCGGCGTGACGCCACGGAGACGAGAATAAATCTCTGTGTTCGGCAGAGACGACGTACGAGCCGCTGCGAGTCTTGAAACAGGCCACACACACACACAGGTTTGCAGCACTATCTTTCGTAGGGACCCGTCATTGACATAACGCTTTCCCTGGCCCCTTATCCTAACCCTAACCATCACAACTGAATGCCTAAACCTAACCTTAACCTAATTCTAACCCTAAAACCAAGTCTTAACCCTCAAAAAGCCCTTTAAACTTGTTGGGTCCAGCATTTTGGCCCCACAAAGGAGGTCGGGCCCCACAAGTATAGTGGGCTCCCTGTTTTTGGGCCCCACGAATGTAGTAAAACAAGAGCACGCACGCACACACACACACACACACACGTGTCTGCGGAGGTTGGCGGGTCAGTGCTGAGTGCGGGTGCTGGAGACAGGGGAGGACCGGCAGGAAGCGTTACCTTGACGGTGGGGTAGGTCTTCCGGTTCTTCTCACTGGAGGCTCCTGGCAGGCCGCCGTGAGACGGGCCTTCACAGCCGTACCTGAACCTGAAGCCACGCTGGCAGACAAGGAGACACACTGTCAGGTAAACACTCACTGGCGAGCACGCTCGTCAACTACAGCTGGTCGATGCCTCTGGCAGACTGGGACTCTGCGTGTAAACGGCAGCAGGGATCAAAGACGTGTTCGGGGTCCTTCAGAACCACCGAGGATACCAGTTTTCACTCTGTACCGTGTCCCAAACACCACGTCCGGTGCTTGATCCAGGCTTGGCGCCGTCCGACAAGCGAGTGCTTCGAAATAACATGAAGAGGTGTCTCAGACATGTGACCAATAAGAGGGGAAGAGCCATGAAACCACCAGACCCGGTCGAGGCTCGCAGCCTCCCCGCTGGGTGTAGAGGAAGCTTCAGCTAAAGTTAGCTAACATTAAAACTGCAGACATGCCGAACATGCAGATTTTAGGCTCTATTTTTATTTACGCTGCGTCATGTTTCAAGTCCTGTAGATGTTTTTATTTACGCTGCGTCATGTTTCAAGTCCTGTAGATGTTATTAACGCTGCATCATGTTTCAAGTCCTGTAGGTGTTCTTATTAACGCCGCGTCATGTTTCAGGTCCTGTAGAGGTTTTTATTTACGCTGCGTCATGTTTCAAGTCCTGTAGATGTTATTACCGCTGCGTCATGTTTCAGGTCCTGTAGGTGTTGTTATTAACGCCGCGTCATGTTTCAGGTCCTGTAGGTGTTGTTATTAACGCCGCGTCATGTAGGTGTTGTTATTTACGCCGCGTCATGTAGGTGTTGTTATTTACGCCGCGTCATGTTTCAGGTCCTGTAGGTGTTGTTATTTACGCCGCGTCATGTTTCAGGTCCTGTAGGTGTTGTTATTAACGCCGCGTCATGTTTCAGGTCCTGTAGAGGTTTTTATTTACGCTGCGTCATGTTTCAAGTCCTGTAGAGGTTTTTATTTACGCTGCGTCATGTTTCAAGTCCTGTAGATGTTATTACCGCTGCGTCATGTTTCAGGTCCTGTAGGTGTTGTTATTTACGCCGCGTCATGTTTCAGGTCCTGTAGGTGTTGTTATTTACGCCGCGTCACGGTTCAGGTTCTGTAGATGTTATTAACGCCGCGTCACGGTTCAGGTTCTGTAGATGTTATTAACGTCGCGTCACGTTTCAGGTTCTGTAGATGTTATTAACGTCGCGTCATGTTTCAGGTCCTGTAGGTGTTGTTATTAACGCCGCGTCATGTTTCAGGTCCTGTACGTGTTGTTATTAACGCCGCATCATGCTTCAGGTCCTATAGGTGTTGTTATTAACGCCGCGTCATGTTTCAGGTCCTGTACGTGTTGTTATTAACGCCGCGTCATGTTTCAGGTCCTGTACGTGTTGTTATTAACGCCGCGTCATGTTTCAGGTCCTATAGGTGTTGTTATTAACGCCGCGTCATGTTTCAGGTCCTATAGATGTTATTAACGCCGCGTCATGAAAACATGGAAGTCATTTCATTGACCTCCCAGCAACAATTATCTTCTCTCTCGCGTCTTTCAGCATCTTGTGATTATTCCCATCACTGTGAGTTAGGGTTAGGGTTAAAGCAGCAGCAGGAGGACAGGTGAGTTTTACCTGTTTGGGCTGCTCCACGATCTGCAGGAACGGGCCGTCCACTGAAACCACAGAGAACAAAAGTCAGTATGAACTTCCACACAAACATTTTACGTTTTCAGAGTCTATCCAAGTAATTAAACACGACGCTATAGCGCTGACACGATTAGCCCATCAATCAATTACTCAATCAACAGAAAATTATGATAATTGATTAGTTGAGTTATTTTATATCTCAGCAAGCTGAATATCTTTGGGTTTGGACTGTTGGTCAGACAGAACAGGACATTTGAACCCTCCACTCTGTGGTGAACCAACCTGATTTATGTGACAGTCGCTCACATTAATCTTCTGCAGCAGCCTGACTGCTGAAGCCACTTCCTCAACATCGCACTGACTTCAGTCAGCAGCGGTGGAGGAAGTACTCCACCTTTACTGCAGTAAAAGTACTAACACCTCACAGTAAAAATACTCTGTTAAAGTAAAAGTCCTGCAGGGAAAATGTTCCCTCAGTAAAAGTCTGAGTCTCATCAGGAAAAGCCCTTAAAGTGTTTCATTGGTCACAATGAAACCAAAAATAATAAAAATGTTTAATAAATATAGAATGCTCCTCATAAGAAATGCTTTATTTCTTATTTGTTTAAAAATGATTTCTCATTAGCAGATCTGTAAACTGCCATTAAAGTCCAGTCTTTCTCCAATTTAAATGTAATACCTCATATTATATTTGGGTTTTTTAAATAAATTAATCTCTAACAGAGTCTATTATTCCAGTGGTACGCTGAAGAAACTTCATTATTTGATTTAAATCATACATTTCTTCCTTTATATTGAAACCTTTATAAAGAAAAAGTATATATATATATATATATACACACACACACAGTCAGCGAAGCACTGAAAGTTATCAAAACGTGTGTGATGGAACCGACTGGCCCGATACGTTGGTGACCTCTGACCTCCTTCACCGCCGCCTGCGGTCGGTGACGGAGGAGCTGAGGCTGCTTGTCCTGACGGGTCACATGTTTCAGTCATATGTAAATGTGAAGAGGAGATGCTTCCCCCCCATCCTCCACATCTACCTCCTGGTCTATTTTTACTCCCGAGTGAAGACGCAACAGGGAAGTGAGAGCAGAGAGCCGCCGTGCCACGCGTTACTGACACCAGCACGTCATGAAACTCGCCCTTCACTTTACCTTCATCACTTGGGATTTTCAAAAATATATACAGTCGTTTCTCAAAAGAGAAACCACGGTTTCTGAAGCTGTGAAGCAGAGCAGGAAACCTGCTGTCCTCCACAGCGGCTCCACCAACACATCTGTTCAACCTCACGGTCACACAACAAACCCAAGTAACGGTTACCAAGACTCCTGAATGCAGCCGGAACCGTCCCCTTCAAGGTCATTCACGCCAACACGTGCAACCAGAAAAAGGCCTTTTTGTCCGACAAGAACCGTCCAACTCAAAGTCCACTTGCTAGTTTCTTTCAGAGCTTTGAACCGTCTCACACAGCCGTCATCTGTGGACAGTTTGCCCAGCTGTAAGTGACGCGGAAGTTGTAATAATGCTCATCGTTACAGCCACCGACTCCGCACGGAAGCCTGCCGGTCACCTGCGTTCACCTGCAGCTCGATACTTAATGAGCTGTCAGTCACACGTCCAGAGGCGGTGACCAGGGGAGAGCGGTTTCCCTCGAATAAAGATCCACGTACAGACGCCGCTAACCCTTACTGGTAACAGTGTCCACAAGAAATGCAACGAGTTCCCAAAAAAGTCGAGGCACACTGGTGACTCTCAAGACCACCGCTTCGGGTTGAGACGATCCCACAGCGGTGCGTCACTGCTGCAGCTCCAGCTGCGGACCGTGCTGCTGGGCGTCAAATCAGCAGCCACGCTACCAGAACCTGCTTGCTGTTATCACCTGCGCACACCTCACACAGCACCTCGGCCTCACGCCGCTCCCGCCCCACCCTCGCAGTTTGAAAACCTGTCGTCCACAAAAACGTCCACGTCGATTTCCGAAGGCCAAAGGTGACGTCTTCAGACGTCTCCCCCCCGTGTCGAACCGACGGCCTGAAACTCAAAGACGTTCAGCGGACTGACAGAGGAGCCTCACACTGGAGAGCCGAGCACAAATGAACCGCTGACTCGACACGTCCAACTGTTCAGAACAGAGCGACTGCGCCAGAGAACCAAGTGAAGCAGACCGCTGAGCCCCCGACGCCCACGTCGGGACCAAGCTGCACCTGCTGACGATGACAAAGGCGAGTAAGTGGCCCTTGAGTGGCGGCTGTTGAGTTTTCTGTGGCTTTAAATCTGCCAACACAGATCAGCTTCATCCCAAGGTAGAAGAACGCATCATTAAAGGTGAGAAAGCAGAGAGCTGCTACAGGAAAGGACCTGCTCAGCTTGCAGCTCTGCTGTCGGATTAGCAGCCTCACATTACATCCCAGAGAGCACGCAGAGCTGAAATGTGCAAATACTCTGAGAGCCACAAGGTTCCTGTTCGAAGGAGACCTTAAAACGACTGGTGGACCAAACAGGTTGTTAGGATTGCAATACCTGAGGAAGGGAGGGGCCGACAAGACTGCAGCTTTATAACAGAAGCAGCATCTGTTGATTTAAGACCAGATCACCGAGCTGTGATCACCCCAGGACACCTTGATATTTTAAGATAAAGGAAGTTGTGACCATGACAGGCTTAAAAAAAAAAAAAGGAAACTTAATCCACCTGACCGTGTACGCCCTTCTGGACCTGATCCACGATCCTGACCGTGTAGAGTCTGCCACTAACAATCACCGGCTGCTGAGTGAGCAGCGGGCCGGCAGCTGGACGAGGACGGGGCGCGCTCGTGTGAAGGTGCGACTCTCACCTGTCCGCAGGGACGTCGTCTGAGACACCGCAGGAAAATGTGGAAAGTCCCACGAAGGGTCCATCATCATGTTCTCGAAAATCTGAAAAGAAGAAGTCGGACATGAAGCCGGAGCGCCGTGAGGTGACACGTGAGAAACAACAGGTCCACTTCATCGTTCTGGAGGAACCGTATGTGACGTCAGCGCATTAACAACGTCACGTAGCAAAATCAGGCAGATTCAGTTCATTTAAACGCCAACACTCCGCAGTGAAAACGCCTTTCTAGACCTGATCCAGGACCGTGAGACGCGATCTGCCGGTCCTGGATCAGCGTCCCCTGGGTGGTAGGTAAACTCAGCCGATCACTAGGAAGTGGTGAGTGACACGGGGCGGCTGCTAGGCAACAAAACAAAAACACCACAAAAGGCTGCAACAATAGAAAGATTCATCTGCAGATGGTTTCCTCAGCTACTCGTCACTAAAGATGGCAGGACATTGCGAAAGAGACCTGCTATAATCTCCCACAGCCCAAAGTGACATCTTCAAAGGTTCTGTCCAAAACCCCGAACCCGTCCATCCGCGGCACAGAAGAATGACTCCCTGCAACGCCAACCCTCACCACGTACAAATCAAGGATTTCACCCAGAAACATAGGGAGTGCTGGTTAGCTTTGCTATAAGAGCTAACTTGCCGTCACGTGGCCGACGTTAAGTCACGTGACTGCTCACCGAACAGAGATGACGAGCTTGACCTTTGTGTTCGGATTGTTTCTTTCCCAAACGGTCAGGAACCAACGTGCCTCATGGTACTTTAATGGCAGAGACGGCGTTCGCGGCTTCAGGGACTTTGCTCTCTCTGAGCCGAGCTGTTGGTGTTTCAACAGTCTGAACGTAACCGAGGATGAAGCGTCTCGCCTCAGGACCACGTCCTGGATCAGGGCTGCACCTTTTATTACAATTACCAGACGACCTTTTACTCCTCGTTTCTCATTCTGAAGAGGTGTTTCACTCTTGTTACAACACAACGCGTGCTGGACAAACAGAGGTGAGTTTACCTGGTTGGAGGCATGAAGGTAGTGGTCCTCTCCAGCCATGGTGTCTGCAAAGGTGTCAAACAGTTACAGCCACAGTGTAACTGTCAGTGATGCAGCCTTCAATACAGAGCCCAGTGATGCTGACACTGACGTCAGCAACCAGACACTAATGCAGAACAAACACGTATTACTCTTCATTGTGCTCTTAAGTCATCATTTTACTATTTAAAAGCCTAAAAAAACACTCAAAATCACGCCTAAATATTTAATTAGCAGACTGACTGGAGTAGATAATGGGGTTATTTGTTTTAGTATTAATATATTATGCGATGCCCGGGGTATTTCCCGTCATTAATATTATTTATTGATTAATAATCCCTTCTGACACTTGTTGCTGCCGCTCGGCGTCGCGCGCTCCCGCACCGGCAGCACGCGAACGCGCCTGAGCTAGCTCCGTGGCTAACAGCTACCCCCGCCGGACTCGTTTTGTTGTTTATGCCGTTATAGCGAGCGCGTGGAAAATGATCAGTTACTATCAGCGATCACTTCTATAGCAGAGGCATTGGTACAATTAATGTCCGACTCTTGGCTTCACGTTACAGCATGTCCTGGAAGAAGCAGCTAACTGGGAGCTAGCCCTTGTAATTAGGTTCCGTGAGCGGAACACGAAACTCGGGTGAAAAATCTGCCACTTCAACGGTTCTACACTTTTCACCGCAGGGCCCTGAACTGCAGCGCATAAATTAATATATATTAGAGTCAGACGAATCCGGTCCTGTTTTCGGCAAGTGTAAAACTCCCATAACTCGCCTTAAATAAAAGTTTCAGCTTTCTCCTAACGTTTGTCCGTTCACACACACGGTCTTCGGCTAACCCAGAAAACATGGACTGCGGCAGGAAATCCTGCGAGTTGAGCTGTAGTAAAAGTCCTAACTTCGACTAAAATCAGAAAACCACCTTGATTATATACAAGCCGAATTTACCGATGGCGGTCACAGACACACACTTTATCTTTATCGCTGCTGCGACACACTCCTGTGTTTGCTGACGAGAAAAAAAACTTCCAAGTTCCCGTTTTCAAGAAAGTGTTTGGCGTGACGTTCTGAAAGCCACCTTAGCTAATAAGGAAGTGCGGAGCATAACAAAGTAAGTGAAGAGTCGCGCTGCTGTAACGGTGAAACTACGGTAATGAATGCACACATGCGGCCGTCCAGTTAGTTGTTACATGGAGTGGATAGATAGCACGCTCTTACCTGGTTAGCTAGGTCAGGTTAAAAGTCGGATTCTCAACATGAACTACGGGTGACAGTCCTCAATCCACCTCATGCCCGCGCTGAGCCACTGGATCCATTTACTACGGAGTTAGCTTTAACAGGAGCGCGCCGTGCCGCGATACGGCCGTGTCATTACGGTAAATATCGGGACGGTGACTTTGATCCGAGAGACTAAATCGATATTTATTGGCGAGAACGAGCGGCGAAGTCCCGCAGGTGACACCGAGTTTGTCTCACTTGCTCATAAAGTTGATTTCCTTCCCCCACTGGAAATTCCCTGTGACGTACAAATTCAGCCAGAGAGGCGGTAAAACACGAAGAGCTCTCACTCTGAGGACAAAAAATATACATATATGAAATCATCTTTTAGTTTGTTTGGTTTTTTTGTATTACAGAGCAGCAGCTGAACAGCTGTAAGCACAGGTAACATGGATCACCTCGCAAACAACATCAGAATCAGAATTACTTTTATTCATTCTTTTTGTTACACACGTGCAAACCGACCACAATAGAGCAAAATACAAATGAGGTACAATAAAGATAGTAAAGAAAAATACAATAAGTGTAAATACAATAAGATAAGAATGTAGTAATGATCAATTAAACCCCCGATTTACATTATAACTTGGAACTAAACTATGAATATCCCTCACAAGCTATTTACATAATTCACATATGCAACATGCAACTTGTCCAAATGGTTCCCAAACAATAAAATGAAATTAACGTGAAATATTGTCAAAACAATGAAAAGACGATTCGATCCAACACTGGACCCACAGGTGCCGGTCCACATCATAACTACACATCACAAGGTTTGTAAAGTCCAATACTTGTACCTTTGTTGTTCTGAAGACTTAAATAGAGGTAAATAAAGAATCTATTTCAGCTAGAAATGAGGAATATTTGCTTGTCCCCTTTATCTTTTCAAAATCAAAAAGCTGCAGACAGACAACAATTAAAACCCAGAACGTTTCGAGCGGTTTTTGAAGTACGTCGATGAAAATGATGTGAACGAGAATGAAGAACAGGATTTAATATTTGAGCACATGGGCGGGCACTCTGGGTCAGGGTGAAGCCTGGAGGTGAATATAACATTAGAGAATGTATCAAAGGGATGTGACTATGTTAGTTTTTGTCTGTATAACCACAAAAATCATTTTGTGTGAGACTGTGTGTGTTTGCATTTAGGTATGTCTATAGGTGTGTGTAGTCGTGTGTACAGACGCTGTGTATGTTTATGTGTAGCTGTAAATACGTGTATATATATATATATGTGTGTGGGTGCGTTTGTATGTATATTAACTTGCGTGTTAACACATGTTTAACACAACGTGTAGCAATGGGAAGCTACGTTCCCCAAATGTGATTTCCACAAATGAACCTTCTTTTAATTGGTGTGAGAACAGACATGTCATGATGGCTGTACGTGAAACTGTCTGCATGGCTGAATATCCTTTCAATCATGTGTCGCGGTACAGCGCACACTTTATGCATTTAAAAACAAAAGTAAAGGTTTATTTTGACCTCTCTATTGCAGGTAAACCCTTTGAGTATAACAACTTCAGATTCAGTGTGACTCCGTAAGTGTCTAATATGGTCGTTTTCAAGCCCGAATAGTTTTCATCAGAAATGAGAAAATTCTTACACATTTGGAGTATTAAATGGTACGTATGGCTCGAGGTTTTAATTAATACTCAACCTAGAATTTAACAATGAATGCTTGTTTCTCGTGCTTGTATCGGGTCTGTATGTGTTTGGATAGTTTAAGCTCAGGTTTCTGTTGGTGTCTGCAGCTTTATGCTGTTGTTAGCAGGTGGCTGTAGATGCTCCTGCAGTAAATGACCCGGTTTGGAGGCGGTGAATCCTCCCGGCGAGGACGCAGGAGGCTTTGTGAACACCCCCCAAAATGGAGGAAAAAGATTCTGAATGGCTCATACAACCGCGTCGACGGTTTAGGCAGTTCAGTGTGTGAACAGCAGTGGAAGAAGTACTCGGATCTCCTACTTTTGTAAAAGTACTAACACCACAGTGTAGAAATACTCTAAAAGTCCTGCATTCAAAATCTTAAAAGTAAAGTACAAAAGTATTAGCTTTAAAATGTACTTAAAGTACTAAAAGTCAAAGTGCTCATTATGCACAACGGCTCATTTCAGAATCATTTAAATTATTGGATGATAATCACTGATGCATTAACGTTAATGTTGCAGCTGGTGAAGGTGGAGCTCATTTTAATCACTTTATACACAGCTGGGTGGCGTGTGACTGATTTCCCCACAGGGATCCATACAGTTTTGTATTAATCTATAATATTGCAGCAACATTTATTTATAGATTATATTTTTTTTGCTATTAATCTGAACATGCCAACTAACTAACGTTATTGGTCGAGGAAAAAGTACAATATTTCCCTCTGAGATGTGGCGGAGTAGAACTAGAAAGTGGCAGAAAATTGGAAATACTCAAGTAAAGTACAAGTACCTCAAAGTTGTATGTGAGTGCAGTGCTTGAGTAAATGAACTTAGGTACTTTCTACCACTGAACATCAGTGGGCTGAGCAGATGTCCCTGAGCAGCACCAGTCTGAGGATCATCGTACATCACCTGAAGGTCGGAGTGAATCCTCGCGTCCATCATAGAACGTCTTCGGTGTGGGGTAAGTTGCTGACCTTCTGCCCCCTGCTGGGCAAACACAGCAGCACCGCACTCACCTGCACTCACTCACAGGAAAGAAACTGTAGAAAAGGTCGAATTGATTTCAGATATTTGGGGTAAAAGAAGGAGGATTCTCCAGGTAAAGAGTTCAGACTCTTCCGTCAGAAGGCTGACTTTAAAGCCACCGTGTGTAGAGTTATCATGTGGTTATAATGACGTCTTTAAAAATGATTCTCATGGCACAGTTTCTGTAGAACAATGAGACAATCCCTGTGAACATGGGCGCAGTCTTCTGAGTGATCATTTAATTTGTAAGTGTGTGTGTGTGTGTTGCATGTTCGAGCCGATCCCAGTGCTGTACAACACAATGTTCCCTTTACTGACATTCGTGTTTCCTCTGAACTGCTGCTCTGCGTGCTTGTATCCTGTGTCAGTGAATGTGTAGCATCAGTCCACACTGGGCTTCAGCTCCACAGTGGCTGTTGGAACACTAACTCTAGGGGGCGCTAACGCCGGAACATTTCGCACAGTACACAGTGGCTTTAATCTTGACCACATGGCAGCGGCTCTGTCTGCAGTCTGTGTGGAGTAATCTGCCCTCACGTGACACGTCGCTCCTTTAATTTCCACTCTGATTCATATTGTGTTCTGAATAAATAACCGATTCCCTCGTCTGACCAGTGTTGAACCGTGCACCTTATTTAATCCAGTCTAACGTGGATCCTGGACTGAGATCTGATGGGGGTTCTTCAGGTTTTAGCTGTTAAACACAACATTGTGTTTTATGTTTGATTCAACAGATTCACTGTGAAAATCAGTGGTGGGCGAAGTACTCTGATCTTTTACTAGTAGTAATACGACAGTGTAAAAGTCCTGCATTTCAAAGCTTAAGAAACTGAACAAAACAGAAATATTAGCTTCAGAATATACTTAAAGTACAACAGTAAAAGTTCTCTTGCAGAATGACCCATTTCAGAATATTATACGATTATAATTATTGTGGGATATGTGTTGCATTGTGGGATTTCTGAGGGCAGTAAATAGTTGGTGAGAATTTTAACACTAAAATGATAAACTGAAAGTTACTGAATCACAAGACGGTGGGAATTCCTAGCTGGGCACTGTAGTTTTACTCACTACAGCACCACATGTGGATTAATCCGCCGCTGGAAATAGTCCCCGACAAACGCTCTGTTCCCTCCTGTCTGATGGAATCTACAGCGAGCAGCTGTTTGAGGAAACTACTGAGCCTCGTTAAACATGAAACTACATATCTGAGAGGAGTTTTTAAAGATGCACGTCTTCAGCAGGAACCAACGGGCTCGGACAGGAAGTAATAAAATAAAATAAAGCCAGACTTTTAGATGCTGACTGAATCGCCTCTCAGCTCAAAGTTGATGTTCAGTGAAGAGAAACCGTAATGTCTTTAGTTCTTAGATGGTCTTTAGTTTATTCTGATTAACACATATTAGAATCCGTTATTTATATGTACTATATATTTAGCTTTAGTTGTTACAACATTCATAAGAACCTGAACTTCACATCTAGGCATCTGTAAAACAATTAGTGCAATTTACAGTTAAAACTTTACAGTTGAAACTAAAAGAGGAAACAGCTTCTGTCCGAAAAATATACAGATCATCTTTTCGATAAAACTTCAGGTAGAAACTTAAGATAGTTTCAGCAACAGAAGAATCTAACCGCCATCTGGAGGCACATCAGCTCAGCACGTTAGGTGAACACACCAAACACACACACACACGTTTAACATCAGAGCACTGGGGCTGTCGAAGCGTTTCCATGAGGCACAGACCCACACCGCCACCCGGCCTGGGGTCGGGCGGCCGGGGCCTAACGATGACAGGGAAGTCGGACGCTGTGAGGCACGACGGACGCAGAGAGGCAGAAAAACAGAACGCACATATTTAACATTCAAGAGCAGATAAAAGAGTTGTCGGGGAAAACGAAGAGGGAAAATAAATTCAGACTTTCCAAACACTTACTGCCCATAAAGCGCACAAATGAAAAGCATTTTAGTCTCTGAAAAACTTTATTCGAACCAACTAACCCTTATTTTAAATTCTAGTGGAGACCCAGAGGTGCAGATGTAGAATATTTCCGTTTGATGGTTTGAATTTTTCACACAACTGCAGCTTCAGCCTTCCACCTTTTATTTTCCTGATCCTTTTCTTTTTTTTTTTTAGTCGTTTTTAGGGAACTACTCTTCCAGGCTTCAGGCATGTGGATGATCTTGCAAAGCGTTGGACATTATCTCCCGTTGCGTGTCATCGTTTCATTTAGTCAATTGTGTGTCAGAATTAACCAAATCGGTTGTTTCTCATCTCCTCAGCCTGGACTTTCTCTGAGTCTAAGAGGTGAAAACCCTTTAATGGTTTCAGGAGGAACTAAAACCGGCGAGATCTTTTTGGTCTGAGGACGAGGCTGCTGGCTGTGCATCTTTTAGCTCATTAACAACAAACTCTGTGAACTTTATAATCCCCTATTTTTAGGTTTATTTCAGTTCATTTCTGTCCAAATCAACCTGCCGAACGCATCGCAGTCAACTTGTGTCACTTTTTGTCTTCATTAAAGTTATATCGTCTTATTATGGAGCCCCAAAATCCTGTGCCAACGAGACATCTTTAGAAATGTTTGGTGGATTTAAGGACGATGGGATTTTACAGTTTACAGCAACCTTTCTAATGCAGAAAAAAAAGTAATTACTATTTACATGGTGTCTGCTTAGTGTTGGTCTCCTCTATCCTCCTCAATGATGTTTCGATAAAATACATGTTTTTTGGAAGCATTGTCTAGAAAATAACTATATGTGCGCCACCCTGACTTTGAATGTGACTTTACAGCTTGGGCATCACCAAAGAGGAGTTTTCATTTAAGCGTCTCTCTGCAGCAGGCTTCAAGTCTCTGGAAGTTGATTTTCATAGAAATGAAGTGAAACCAATTAGAAGGAAGTAATTCTAAAAACTTCACGATGATTCGGGAAAACGAGCGGCGGGAACGCGGTTTACACAGTTGATTGTTAGAAACCAGCAGTGATGGTTCTTTGACAGCGACGGCGGACAGACGGAGTCATTAGTGGGAACAAAGAGGAGCTAAACTCGCTGCTGTAAATTCACAGAACTACAGTACTTCATGCATGTAATAAAACACCGTGACAGTGTGTGTGCAGTTTAAACTAGTCACAGTCACTGCATCCTTCTGTCAGTGCACACACTGTCGACTGCAGAAAACACTTCAGCCCCTCTGACACTGATGAAGCTCAGCAGTTTACTCCACAGTCAATGGAAATGGGCAGGTAATGCCACGGATGTCTCAGCACTCTCATGGATCTTCGTCTATTCAAAGCCAGAAACCTTTACTGTAATCTGTATTTATTCAATTCATTACATGCAGCCATCGGGGATGAATCCATCTGCATTAAAGCCATCCAAAGTTCCAGCTGCTGCATTAGGCCTCCTGTAAAATCCCTTTTATAAAAGCTACATTTTTGGATGAACTTTGGTTTGAGGCTTTGAATAAAAGCAGGATCCTTGACTCTCAAGTCAAACACAAAACTATAACATATTATTTACCTTCTAGCACCAACATCGAAATGAATCAGCTAATGCAGAGCCTGGATTTAAAAAACTACTAAATATTACAACCGAAGTACAGTGACCCAATACTGTTGTGGCTACATCAAGAGCTGGGACCTTCAGCACAAGATCCCTCGTCCGGTCCAGAAACAGTCCTTTACAGACTCCGTTTCTTCATGTTCTGCATCTCCGGGAATGTCGACGAAGTTCGTAAAAATCCGCCTCCGTCTTTCTGTCGGAGGCTGTTGGAGTATAAACTGGCAGCTGAAGCTCATCTTTTAAATGTTTGTTTACAGGGGTTCAGGGGCAGAGCCCACCAAAACGGGGGAAATGGAGATGGTGGGTCTGGACTCCGTCTGGACTGCGAGGCAGCTGTAAACTCATGCAGGCTTTTGCATCTACAATTTTAAATCCTGTTGACCAATAACGGCATTGGTGTGGAAATCACATAATAAAAGGTAAAATGTATTTAGATTACTGTTTAGAATAACAGATCAGACATTCTACACCTGGCAGTGCTGTTTGGACCGTCACTCTCTGGAGGATCATTTAAACTCATCCCCGGTTACATACGGACCCCTGTACGTATCTGGAACATTTCTGATAAATCCTTCCCTTAATTGAGCAATTTTACCCTCAAGTTGCAAATCATTCCTTCCAAACAACCAATAATGTGATCAATATAATTTTGTCCCCTCATATTAGAAATGAAAATACCCATAAATTACTTAATTCGTTGACTCAAGTTAATTTTCTTTTGGCAAGCGAGCTAGCTTGGCAACCGGCTCGCCAAGCAAGTACCATGCTAGTTTTAGTAAACCCTAAATTTACTCTACAAATTAAGTTTTGTTTTGCACTCTAACATGCTAGCGGGCTTGCTAGTAAACTAGGGGGTCACTCCTGTGTTCCCCAGAACCAGTATTAGGGTTAGGGGGCTGGGACCCTTGCAAACTAGCTAACTGGCTCGCCAAACTAGTGATGTTTCTAGTTTAGTTTAGCTAGTCAAGTAGCTAGTTTCCTAGCCACATTGTGTTCACACGTCTTAGTAAATTTTCACCCTCGCTTTACATTTTTATTTTCTTCCCTAAAAGCGTATTGGGTTTTGTTGCAGTTGTGTTTTGGAGACCGGCTCGCCAAGCTAGAAATGTAGTTGCTTTTCTAGATATGTTCTAGTGCTACCTGTTCTAAACATATAGCTGGCTCTCAGAGGGGGAAACTCCATAGCAGAGATGTGTCTCTTAAATTTGGGGCTTCCTGTCATCATACCGGAGTGACTGGATGCCGGCACGCTTCAGCTATGTCTTCATAAACCCAGCTTAATAAAATGCACTTAAGACTGAACAGGCTAACTGCCATCAGAGAAGACGGAAAGAAGAACAAGTCAGTCAAGCTTCATAGCTCAGTATATTAGCATTAACTGGAAACTGGAATATTGTAAAGCTGCAGCGAAGTGTCTATTGTACTCATAAGGAAGACTATACTTTTTAAACCCATGTGACTTCTTCTAACTCGGCAACAACACCATCTGTAGCATGTCCCTATTTTTGCAGATAAGCGATTTGGACTAGAAGATAGGTCTTTGATAAAAACATGTATCATGTATAATGTATAATTCTGATTATTTGCCATAATCTTAAGCTAAATTGGTTAGGTAAGGTTACTAACTTGGTCACTTTTGATATGATCGCTAAACAAAATGTTTAAAAGTATGTGCTGCCATTTCCTGCAGCTTCTCTTCTTTTACATTCCAGTTTTCTGCCTTTTAGAAAGATGCATTAACCAAGGTACATTATCTAGGAATGACAAGTTCATGTGTTTTTGTAAAGTAGTTTTAAGCGACTGAACTAAATTCAATTTTAGTGAGAAACAGACTTTTAGTTTTTAAGCAGCTCCCTGGCCCTCGTGAAATTCCCGGTTGCGCACTGACGTTGCACAGTGGGCACTGCGGTTTCAGAGAATCGGGGATTTCTTGTTTGTTTTGCGCGCTCATTAGCTTTAGAGAGCTTCACTGCAACAGGCTTGTTGTCTAAAACCGACACTGCCAAAGGATTTCACACGAGAGAAGAAGAAGAAGAAGAAGGCCAGTTCAGCATCCCAGGAGATTTCTAGTTGAGATAAACGTAATGTGGTTACAGCTTCTGAAAGAAACCGCCGGTCAGTGTCCTGAGGACGGCTTCAGTATTCACTGTCTTCATATTCTGCAGTGACAATATGAGCATCTTTGAGGTCATAATCACTCTGTAGCTGCACAGTACTTTTCACAACTAAAGGAATTACAATATATCACCTGACACTGAGTCTACTGCTACGTACTGTACAAATACAGTCTGGACAGAGATTTTACAACTTTCTGTTAAATACTTTTCTACTTTTTTTTTTTGTTCAACTCCGAAGCTTACCCATACTGAGAAATTGTCAAAATTCAACATCAACTCTTTGTTAATCTATGCAGAAACCCTATTATGAATGGATTAATTACTAAAAACGTTTTAGTTGCTGAATATTAACCTTGGTTATTGTGAACTCTGTAAGTGATAAGTGTTTGGTCAGCAGGATGGAAATGTGATCCCAACCGGTCCAAACTTGAGGCGATCCAGGACTTCCTCCCAGCGCGCGCAGGCTGTAAACGTTAAACCACCTTCGGACTTCCGGTCGATCTGCGGCCCGTCGGTGTGGCTACAAAGCTGCATGAGTGAAATCCCAGCTGGCACCATAGTGGCTTCCCAGGTGCAGCAGGAAGCAGGTAAAAGGCAGGACACTGATGTTCAGGTGGGTCGGTGTCCTCCGTCCCTGGAGGAAGGACTCTCGGAACGGCCGTCCTTCACGCCAGCTGATGACTTCTTCTGCTTGTGCTTGGACTTCCTCAGCATCCGAACCTACAGACACAGCAGAGGGACACACATGATACATACTCAGGGAGAGATAAACTACAGGTATACACACAAAAAAAGAGAAATATCATTGAAAAAACAAGAGGAGGTGGGGAGGCAAAGAACAAAGAAAGGACAGGAAGACACAGGTGAGACAAAAGAAGACATAAAGCAAAAAAAAAGAAAGAATGACTTAAACAAAAAAGACAAACTACGGAAGCCCTACAGGGACAAACAGAGCGTACCTTTGGTCCAGCAGCAGAGATGATGATGTGTCCTGGCGGTTGGATCCACGGTTCTCCGTCCACCTGGACAGGTATAGGTTTGCTCAGAGTCAGCCTGATGTAGTTCCCTTGAGCAATACGAATCCCTGACCGCATACCGCTCTGCACCTGGCCCTGCACACACACACACACACACACACACACACGGTTGAAAGCTCTGGAAAAGGCTAGTAAGTGGACCTTGAGTTGTGTGTTTGTCAGGTCTTATCTCACCATGTGGACGACCCCGTTGACCCCGACCACCTCCAGCAGGCCGTCATCGATGCTTGGTTTCCCATGGCGACCATCGACCTCTGACCCCCACAGATCAGCACCAGAACCCCAACTACACACACACACACACACACACACACACACAAAGGAAGATAAGTGTCAGGTCATATAAGGTCATATTATCGTGAGTGATGTGTGTGCGTGTGTGTGTGTGTGTGTGTGTGTGTGTGTGTTACCTGGGTATATTGAGGAAGATCAGCCCCTCTATGTTGGGTAATGGGACGTTGTGAGCGTCGACCTGCAGCTGCAGCTCTTTGTGGAGACTCCGGCTGTAGCTGATCTTCTGCAGGCCGACCTTCACATACACTCCTTTGTTATGCAGCCTGTGGGGGTGGGGTGGGGTGGGGGGGGAGGCAAATGGCGCATATAGTCTTTATCTGAGATAAAAGTCTCAACTGTGTCTGAGCGAACTGAAGTTTACTAAAGTTTTACCTGCTGGTGAATTTATCCGGTTCGTCCTCTCGGGCATGGTGGAAGTCGAGGCTGAGCTCTGCGTCGATGCCGAGACCAAAGTAGTTGTTCATCTGCACAATCTGAGAGACAAAGAGACATGTAAACCTGTTACAGTGTTATATTTACAGCGATGCCTCAGCCACATGTAGTGATCTATGAACGGCATGCTACTTTCATTTCAACAGAAACAGGTCAAATGAAATGTGAAGAGACTGTTAAAAGGTCAAACTCATGCATACACATACGTCCTGTTAAGTGATTAAATGAATATTGAGGTAGGCTCACTATGAAGGTATTAAAGGAGCAAAACAACTGAGCCCCCGTGACAGTGGATTCTGTGGTTGTAGAAAACAGTCACAGACGTCACAGGGAAAAACGCTTCAGGAGAAAAACTTGTAGAATTGTTTTCTCTCTCCCTCAAACACAACAGTTCCAGCTTCTCCAATTCTTCACTGCAGCTGCACAAATCCTCTGCTACGAATCCCGAAACTCGTCCGCTCACAGTTCTGCTGCAGAGAATACGGTGCAAAACACACTCACACGCCCCTATCAGAAAATGTGAAGTCACGGACCAAATGTGCACATCTGCGAATCAGTATGTGAGTTCATGCAATGAGAGTTGCACACCTGTAGATTATTTTCTCACAAATGTATATTATTTCTTGGTTATTTTTCAGCACAAACGCAAGTCAGTGACTCCGACTGCTTCAATCTGCTGCCGCGAGTCTCAAACGCTGTTGTTTCAGTCACGGATGACAAGTTCTGCCGCTCTCACTTTTGCACCGCATATCTCAGTGAAATGTGGAGCATTTGTGAACCTGTAGAGCCGGGGGCGAGCACTGTCCAGCGATCAGAACAGAGAAAATCTTAGCCAGACGTCCACTTACGACGCTTCTTTGTTTATTTGATCAGTTTGTCCGGTTGACTCTACCGGAGCTGCAAGCAAACATTCGATGGACATTGTTAATGTTGCTGAGATGAACTTCAGTAAGACGTAAATCACTAGATGGCATACTGAAGCCCTTTCTTTCCTTTTCAGCTACTGAATCAAAATCCGAATCCAAATCGGCTTTATTGGCCAGGTATGTGTACACATACTCCAGTTTGACTCTGGTTTCGCTGTGCGCGCTACATACATACACAGCAGTATTGGAAGATGTGTTACGTGATTTATAAAAACCTAACAAGGTATTAATGGTCCTGACTGCCCTGCAGGACCCGGACCAGACCTTGGGTGGCTCCAGGAAGCCGTTGTCCTTGCCGTCTTCAGACATGTCCTGGGCGTCCAGCAGGATGGTCCATCTGTCCATCAGAACCTCGTCTGCCTCGTCGACAGAGACCAGGATGTGGTGGGGGTCCTCGCCGCTGTAACCTGCTCCCCAACGCAGGATACGAGCCAAGTCGTTCCCTGACGAGACAGCACAGACTTTAGCACCTGTTGACCTCAGCAGAGTCCGTGCCCAACACCAAAATCGCTCAGTGTTGGTCTGACCTGTTCCCAGAGGTACGATGCCGAAGGGCGGCTCTCGACAGACCAGTTTGTGCCGGATAGCCTCCAGTACTCCCAGCACCCAGCCCACTGTCCCATCGCCCCCACAGACCAGCACCCGAAACCTGGGAACCTCTCGGAATGTATGGAAGCTGAACCGGAGAAGGAGAACAGGGTACAGGAACATCAGAACATTTTGTTCTGTATTATATGACGTCTATCATCAAAGTTTAAAGGCCTCTAGAGGCTGCAGGGTTCATTACAGCCACCACATCCTCAGAATACATCTGTTGTATTTGTTCTCACAGCTAAAAATGTAAGGTTTGCACTGCGGGTGGCGCTAGAGGAAAGGTCATGCACAGTGTTTACATGCACCAAATTACAGGCGCCTTTCTACAGTAATCTGTAGACGTCTTTTATAGAAAGATTTCAGACAGGAAAAGTATCACCGCCTGTGTGATCATGACAGGTGGAGATGCAGCCTCCATACTGGTGTGGCAGCAAGCCATGCTGCCTCCAGAATAAGACGCAGAAAGTAATCTGATTACTGATCAGCTGCATGTAAATAAAGATTTGACCTGTGAGCTCTGGGGAGCAGGGAAGCAATCAGCCCATTTTAATTAAAAATATTGCCCTTTAGACTTTTCAATGATGGATGATTTATGCATGTTTTTTAATAATGTATCTAACATTTTGGATTGATGACTTTTTTTCAAGTCTCTTCAGGTTGATTTTTTTTATAGCGAAACAAACAAAATCAGCCTAAGACGTGGTAATAAAAAGTATACCTGATTTATATTTAGAGAGCTACAATATACAGAATCACCAATATGACCCCTTAAAAGTGTCTAGATTAAGGTCAACATAAACCATCATCCCTACTCTTCATGGATAAAGTGACAATCATCGTCCCTGCTGCAATGTGAAGACTCTCACCCAGCCAGCGGTCCTCCGTTGGAGATGTCAAAGACCTGGTGAGGGTTCAGCAGTTTCCGGAAGCTGTAGAGAAGCTCTCGGCCTTTCAGACCGCCGCTCTTTGGGTTGACAAACACGAGCAGGGGACAGGCGTCTCGTCCCAGCTTGTTGTGCTGAGAGACGACGACAACAATCAGTCAACAGAAAGTCAGAGCGCTGTGCGGTAACGGGTATTCTGTGGCACGGCAGCGCGATGTAATTCAGCCCTCGTTTTCACTTCGCATTACACAGCAGCACACGTCAAAACGCGGCAGTGGGACAATATTATCTATCAGCAGCAGACAATCAAGAGGGGTTCTTCACTATATTCCGTCCCTTTTCTGGCGTCAACACACAGCAGACTGAAAGCCTGCTCACACACACTGTCTGCTGTTTCAGTCACTGATTGTTACCGAGATCTCCGGGATGACGAGTGAAGTGAGCGGCTTGTTGTTGACGGTCGTGTCTTTAGCCAACATGTAGATCCTCTCCGCTTCAGAGAAACACGACATCTGCAACGTCACCGCACCTGAACACACACACACACACACACACACACACACACACACCTGTGGTCAGTCTACATCTGGACGGTGGGACCTGCTGCTCCGGACTGTCTTCTGCCACTACGATGAGCCTGACTGTTTTTAATGACATTTCCCCCTTTGGAATATTTAGCCAGAGCACAGAGGCTTTTAGCATAGTTCTGTGGTGGAAAGTACTTTTACTCAAGTACAAATCTGAGGTACTTGTGCTTTACTTGAGTATTTTCTTTCCATGCTACTTTATACTTCTGCCACATCTCAGAGGGAAACCTTGTACTTTTTACTTCACTACATTTATCTGACAGCTTTAGTTATTTAAGAGTTTTACACAGAAAACATAAGAAGAGTTTATAGAATCTGATGTTTTGTTGTAAATTAAACTCCAGCAGTTTACACAAGAGCAGCTGAAACGACTCATCGATTATTCGACTGACAGAAAGTTGCTTTTACTGCTTTAACACGTTAAGGACTTTTTCCTGATGAAACTCAGAGTATTTTTACTGCAGTAAAGGATTTAAATACTTCACCACTGTGAACAGCTAAACAGTGGATCCCCTCCAAGGGTTGCAAGTATGACATGTAGACATTGGTTTATTTGAAGGGGTTACCAGCAGGGGTGAACGTACGGTCCAGTACTCCCAACCGCCCACGAAAGGATTCAGTGAGGGGACAGCAGCTGCCTGCCAACACCCACATACAGCAACCCGTCACGATCGCATTTCCAACAAGAAAACACATCTGTAACAACAGTTCTCTAATAAGTTTTCTAATAAATTGCTTGTAAATTGGTCCGGTGTGTTTGTGGCCAGCACAGACCTGTGGGTTTGTAATCCGTGGCGGAGGGAACCCCGCTGCCCTTCCACAGCTGTTTAGTTACTGCTGGCTAACGTCAGCTTGTGCTGCAGCTGACAGTCCGATGTCGAGTGCTGTGGTTTGTTTTAGGCAGGCAGTCGTTTCCCGCAAACATCTCCCCAGTAAAATGACAATAAGTCGTGATGTGTCACGATGTTCAGTTTTATCCCAACAGCACGGAGAGCAGCAGGTCAAACGAGCTGTGTGACTTCTGTTCGGTAACTCTGGCAGAACAACGGTCTTTCCTCCCTAAGCACACACAGCGCTCGGAAGGATGCGTCTGATTTAATGTTCCCGTATACTTTCGATTTATTCACGGCCAAACCACGCACTTCACTGATGTCATTTGCACCGGGCACACCTGTGCAACTGTTATCAATGAATGGTTCCATCCATCCATCCATCTCCTCCCTCTTACCCGGGGCCGGGTCGCGGGGGCAGCAGTCTCAGCAGGGACACCCAGACTGCCCTCTCCCCAGACTCTTCCTCCAGCTCTTCCGGGGGAATACCGAGGCGTTCCCAGGCCAGCCGAGAGACACAGTCCCTCCAGCGTGTCCTAGGTCTTCCCCGGGGCCTCCTCCCGGTCGGACATGCCCGGAACACCTCCCCAGGGAGGCGTCCAGGAGGCGTCCGGGACAGATGCCCGAGCCCCCTCAGCTGACTCCTCTCGATGTGGAGGAGCAGCGGCTCTACTCTGAGCTCCTCCCGAGTGACCGAGCTCCTCACCCTGTCTCTGAGGGAGCGCCCAGCCGCCCTGCGGAGGAGGAGACTCATTTCGGCCGCCTGTATCCGGGATCTTGTCCTTTCGGTCCCGACCCAAAGCTCAGGCCCACAGGTGAGAGGAGGAACGTAGATCGACTGGTAAACAGAGAGCTTCTCCTTGCAGCTCAGCTCCTTCTTCACCACGACAGGCCGGTACATCGACCGCATCCCTGCAGAGGACGCAGCGATCCGCCTGTCGACCTCCCGCTCCGTCCTTCCCTCACACATGAACAAGACCCCCAGATACTGAAACTCCTCCACTTCAGGCAGGAGCTCCCCACCAACCTGAAGGGGACAAGCCGCCCTTTTTTCCGGCTGAGAACCATGGCCTCGGACTTGAATGTTGAATGTTTTTTAACCTTTATTTATTTCGGGGCGTTTCACTGACGGAAAGCCTCTCTGTTGCAGGATCGCCCTGATCACAGTCACACCGTTACTCACATTCACACCTGGAGGCTGCCCAGGTCAACCAGGCTGACCTGCAGGCCACTGAGCAGCAACACTGGAGCAGCTGGGGTTAAGGGCCTTGCTCAGGGGCCCCTCGGTGGTGGTGATGAGGGATTATTTAGTTGTAATTTTCGACATCGTCACTCTACTTTCACCCCTGGTTACAAGCCAAAAAAAGGTTGCATGGGTGGTTTCCATGACAACCGCCTCACCTTGACTGCCATAGATGTGGCTGATGGTGACCAGGTGACCTGCAGAGACAGACAGAGGGTGGAGGTGAGTTAGACGGCCGGTCCAGCGGCGAGCTGACCTCATTAAGAAGGAAGGACGTGGACAGGAAGTACAAGTACAGCCCGACCGGAGCAACACGCCACACTGTAGCAATGAAAAGCTAACATATGGTCTGCGTTGTGAGCTGGCCAACTCAGTGCTCGGGTAAAGTAGGCTTCGGTGACGGCTCAAACTCACTCTTGATGGTCAGGTGTTCCTGGATCAGCTGGAGGTACTCCTCTTTGGTCAGCAGGGGGGGCAGTCCTCCAATCAGCAGGCCGACCTGCACCTCTCGCTTCCTGTTCTCCACGACGTAAAAGCGAGTCTGGTTCATGTGACGCAGAGACACCTGGGAAAATCAAAATCAGGTAAATGTGAATAGGTAGAATCAAGATGAGCGTCACTGAATAAATTCTGTTTCGTTGTACGTTGTGTGGATGCAGCGGTTACATCTGCTCCTACCTTCCTGATCTCCTGCAGCTTGTCCAGAATCTTCTCCTGGGGAGTCAGCGTCTGTCTCTGTACTGGAGGACGGACATGGAAAGGTCATGACCTTCGGTTCATTAGCTCAAACCGAGCCCTCGAGCTAGCGTCCGTGCTCCCTAAGTGGAGTTTTATTATCACTCAATTAAACGGTTGTTAGCTGACTGAACCAGCTGACAAAGCTAACATTAGCATGCTAATATCTGAGCCGCTTAGTGTGAAGAGTAAAAGAGGTAATAGGAGGACGGGGCGACATCTCTGACCTAAAACTGGATAAACGCTGTTTAATAATGACGTCAGTCTGGGAGATTTTAAATTACATTTCACTAAAAAAACACAACAGACCTTAAATCATGAAACTAATTGTTTTGGGTTTGTGTTCGGTTATTTCCTGTTTTATTTTGTGTTTCCACCTCGTGTGCCTTGCGTAGCTTTGCTCCCTGTCTTGAGTGGTTTTTCCCTTTTGATTGCTTTGATTAGTTTCACCTGTGTGTAGTTGTCTCCCCTCAGGGTATTTAAGTCCGTGTCCTTCCTTTGTTCATTGCATCTGTGTCGAGCTCCCTGCATCATATTTTTTAATTGGGATTTTCCTGCCCGGACTTGTTTGGACTGCTTACCTGGTTTGCCGTCTCTGCCCGCCTGTAACCTGAATAAGCCTTTTTGTTACGAAATTGTTGAACTGAACCTGCTCCGCCTGCGTGGTCTGCGTTTGGGTCCTCTCCCTGTTTTTTGCGGCTTGACGTGTTACCCATTAACACTAAGGCTATTAACATTTTACTAAATGAGTAAATGTCAGTTAGCTTAGCATAATCACATTTCCCTCTCATTATAAACTGCATGTATACCAGTAACTCTGAAAGACAGACTTCTCCATGTACACAGGCAAATAAAACAATACCTCCATTTACAAAGATTTATCTCTGAAACTGCAATGTTGGGAAGTTATGCTAGCTTGTGGTGACACAGTGGCTTCCTGTTTTTACATGGATGACTGCTCCTGATTGAACAGCGCCACGGATGTTTACTGGCAACACGTCAGCAGAGACATTTAAGTTTTAATGGTGCAACCTGATTCGGTTTAGTCGTTACTGAGAGCTCAGCAAGGACTTTATGCTCAGACTGAAGCGTCCATGAAGAGCTGCTGAGACTCAGTCCAGACCTTCATGTGTTCCACAGCTTCAACACACGGCAGCGAATGTCTGCTCTGACGTTAATGATTAGGGGCTTTAATAACTTTTACTTTAAGGTTATTTTTTACAGATTATGGGATGATTCACAGCATTTGAAGCTTTTTTAACGGGATGCTAATCATGTGATTGGATTTGGCACTTTTTATTCTTATTTTCGGCTCTAATTCCTCTTCTACATCTGCACCTGCGGCAGGTTTGGCCACTTTTGGTCAATGTTTATTCATATTCATAGTTTATATTTAAGTTATAATGTAGACCGGGTTTAATTGATACATACAGTAAGACCAGTGTGTAGTATTATCTTATTGTTTTTCTTTATCTTTATTGTTTTTTACTTGTAAAACCTCTATTGTCTTCCACTGGTCGGTTGCATGTCTGTGACTAAAAGAATTTCCCCTCGGGGAAGAATAGAAGTGATTCTAATTTTCTTGACATGCTTAAAGAGGATACTGAAAGACCTCAGAGGGTTTTTAAAGGACCTTACTGGTGTTTTTGTGTCCACCCTGCTCACCTTGCTTGCTGCTCATGCAGACCTCCAGCAGGCTGAAACTGGACGCGTCTTCCCCCTGAAACAACACACAGTCGTCAGCAGGAGCTCTGACAGAAACCAAAGCTCCGTTCATCCTCAGCTGCGTGACGCTCGCAGCAGTTGTCTCTCAGAGGTTTCATTACAGCGTACTGATTCAGCACACAGACACATCAGGAGCGGCTTGGTGTCTTTACTAGAGGACACATTAAGTTACACGAGTACAAACACTGACAGAATCAGCCAGAGATCCTACATTTTCTGTTCAGGAAAGGTCTTCATTTTGTACACTTCCAAGAACTAGCATACTGTATCCGGACAAGGACTGAGCTGCTCAAACGGTTAATGAAAGGATGTCCAGTTATTTGACAACTTGGACTTTCAACAGTTTTACATGAAAATTAAAGTCTTGAAGCTCTAAAATACAGCTGCAGTGGAACAAAACACACTTTGAAAATGTCAAAGCCAGTTGGACTTTACCCAAAGCTCAGTAGCTTTGAGTTCTCAGGATAACCGGGTCTTAGTTAAATCTTCTTTTCCTTTCGGCTGTTCCCTTTCAGGGGTCGCCACAGCGAATCATGCACCTCCATCTAACCCTGTCCTCTGCATCCTCTTCACTCACACCAATTAACTTCATGTCCTCTCTCACTACATCCATAAATCTCCTCTTTGGTCTTCCTCTAGACCTCCTGCCTGGCAGCTCCAACCTCAGCATCCTTCTACCAATATATTCACAGTCTCTCCTCTGAACGTGTCCAAACCACCTCAATCTGGCCTCTCTGGCTTTATCTCCGAAACATCTAACATGAGCTGTCCCTCTGATGTACTCGTTCCTGATCCTGTCCATCCTCGTCACTCCCAAAGAGAACCTCAACATCTTAAGCTCTGCCACCTCCAGCTCTGCCTCTTGTCTCTTCTTCAGTGCCACTGTCTCTAAGCTGTACAACATCGCTGGTCTCACCACCGTCTTGAACACCTTTCCTTTCATTCTTGCTGATACTCTTTTATCACACAACACACCTGACACTTTTCTCCACCCGTTCCAACCTGCTTGCACTCGCCTCTTCACCTCTTTTCCACAGTCTCCATTGCTCTGGAGCGTTGACCCTAAGTACTTAAAGTCCTG
>CM022490.1:29786868-29799126 GCA_011952105.1 Coreoperca whiteheadi | reverse complement strand
CACACCCCCAAATTCAGCCTGATAGACTTGATATCTCTGCTGGGAGCTTTACTAAAATTGCAAATAACGTTCTGTGAGCGTGAGCAGAATTTAAACCAGCAGTTTGTGATACAGAAGCATCCAGTGGGCTTTTTTCTTTTTTTAGAAACGCTCCTACAACCTCTGAAAGGAACCGAAAGAACCCGAGCTCGATGGACCAGGACCGAATATGTGGACTGACCTGACTCTGGAGCCGCCGGCTGACCGTCTTTGGACACAGCAGCAGACGGTTCAGCATCATCGGAGTTATCTGACGGAAACATGGAGGGAAACACTCAGTCGGGGGGAGAACTGGAACAAGAACCTGATCAGCGACGATCAGAAAGGTGACCTTCCATCTCCGCAGCGTTAATCACCTGCACTGAACATAACGTGTGTGTGTGTGTGTGTGTGTGTGACATGTTTCAGCCGGTTTCTGTTGCTGTTATTCCCATATCTGCCTTCTTACTTGAACAAGAGGTTTTAATCTTTGTGAGACTTTCATCTGCTAAATAAATAAAGGATGTTTCATGTTTGACAGAGTACCTGGTTTCACTCTACTGTCTTATAAACTTGGTTTCACATGTTAAACGAATGGAAACGGTCTTTTCTAAGTTTACTGCACTGCGTTGTGAAACAGTTGCTTTCTGACATTTCTGAGGTGCAGTTTTGCGTTTGTTTAGTCAACTTGTTCTCTGCCGTCCTCCTCTTAAATCTGAGCTGCTGAAGCTCACGGGGACTCTCTGCCTTGGCGCTCTGCAGGCCGAGTGCACAGATACCAGACGCGGCGTACGTTTGCTTAAAGAAGAGCCTCACGAACAGCCTCCGTTGTTCGCATCCCGATGTTGTGAGCTTCACAGCTCAGATGAGCAGGGCGAAGCGTTCAGGAAATGAGCCGAGCGTTTCTGGCCCGCACGCAGTTTGTGTCAGCAGCATCGCAGAGGATGTGGTTTGGAGGTGTGTGTGTGTGTGTGTGTGTGTGTGTGTGTACCCAGGTCTTGGCTGCAGCTCTCGGTGATGCGGTAGCAGTGCATCTTGCTGAAGTTTCTGGAGTCGAGGCGAACGCAGGCCGGATGCAGCAGCATGGAGCGCAGGCGTCCCAGGGTGCACTCTGGTGGCACGCTGAGGTAACACGCCACGTGGCTCTGCAGAGACGGCAGACAGGATGCAGAAACGTTAAAACAGCACTCGGAGGGCAGATCTGATCAGTGATTTAGAGATTAGTCTGGGCGATCAGTGTGGCTGTAATGTAGCGGTTTTGCTCTGCTGGAGGAGGTTTTTCTCTTTTTTTCAGCCTCGGGGCCCTTGTGAAAGCTGTTGGGGCCCCTGTCACCTCCAAGTTCCAGTCAAGTGGTTTAGACGGCAGCTTCATCACATTTTGCACAGACACCCTGAAACCAGCCAGGACTCCGCCCCTGGACTCTCACCTGTGCGTCAGTTAGTCTGTGGCAATATGATGAAACACAACGTGAGAATGACTCATTTGAAAAATATAAAAAAATATATATATATTCCCACAATACTGGTAGTATGACAAACCCAGTATCTACTTAAAATGGTTAAGGAGTAGGTGCTTATTTCAGCCTGAGCAGGGCCTGCAGTCTTCCATGCAGGTGCTGCATGAGGCTCCAGCAACAAGACCGAGCAGGCTGTATTTAGCCTGAGAGGCAAAACCCAGGGCTAAGAGTCAGCCAGGCCCCGCTCCCTGCTGCTCTGAGCCACTCACATGAGCTTATCAGCATGTTTATCACCTCCTATCTGAACTGTGGTGAACAGACAGTCGGAGGAAACTGCTGAAAGAAGGTTTAGTAGGTAAATCAACCTGAAACTATGAAAGTGAGGGGGCCACGTCCCCCCACCCCCGGTGGAAATTCTGCCCGTGGCCACAGGATTACCTAACAATGCAGATCCCATTTTTTTCATTTTTTAATAATTTGCAAATAATCAAATTACCCCAAACCATTTGACACACAGTGAACTGGGGGCCCGTGGGGCCTCTGGGGGCCCGTGGGGCCTCTGGGGGCCCGTGGGGCCTCTGGGGGCCCGGTACTCCTTGACTGTGAGCCAGTCGGCATACAACATTAGCAGGGCTGGGTGACGTGGTTCAGCTGGCTCTTACCGTGATGCCGCACCACTCACACCTCATCCCCGCCAGGACGTCAGACGAGCCACAGGAACGCCGGCAAACCTCGCACCTCGCAGCCGACGCCAGGTTACCCTCCCGCCAGTGGTGGTGAAACGTATCCTGCAGCCACAGAAAGCAGATCCCGGGTTAGGGGCGCCGTTCTCTCTGCTGCGGTGAACGAGCTCATTAGAACACTGGGAGAACAGGTCGGGTTTACTGATTCAAAGTTCTTTTACACGTTATGTCTTCGTACGTGCCTCTCAAGGCGCCGGCTCACAGTTCCCTCCACAGGTGTCATTTCAGTTACTCTGCGTTCATAGACTTGTACTTGGGTTAAGTTTATTTTCTTTAAAAGCCCGAAAGTCAGAAAGCGTCTCCTCCCGTCCGTAACGCCAATTCTCAACTGTTTGTTGGAGACTTTTTGCTGCCCTGAGTTAGTACACATTTGGAGCTCAAGTGAAATGGACCAAACCAGCAGTGAGTGACTCTGCTGACAGGTCCTGTGACCGTATCACGGCCTGATGGGTCTCCTTCCCCCGCCGTCGCCCAGAAACTGTTAAAACCCCTCAGTGAGCCTCGCTGCTGCTCCTCCATCACCACGAACACACACGCTGTAGTTTATCCTGACTCAGCCACACACACACACACACACTGAGCCTCTTTAAACATGAAACTACATATATGAGAGGAGCTTTTAAAGATTCACGTCTTCAGGTCAGTATGTTCTGACTGGCTGGATTTGGATGACTGCTTCATCTCAGCTCTCTGACTGGTTTCTCTCCAGTCCATGAGCTGAGAACCAGTCTGTGATCAGCCCCTCAGCGTCACGCTATTGATTTTGATTGTCTGTGACCTACCAATCAGCACAGATCGATACACACACACACCCAGCGGAGAAAGTCTTTGATTAAAGACTGAGTGACAGCAGCAGCTGTCAGGTGATCAGTCAGACTAAACTGTGATCAATAACACTCAATCGCATTAGTCATTAAACTGACACAAATCACACACACACACACACTCCCTGTGGGCTCGTATGATGTACAGATTATAAAGCCCTTTCCCGCAGATTTGTGATTTGGGGCAACATAGATAAAATGAACCTTGAGCCTCGCAGCCTGAAACCACAGGATCTAAAACTCAAAACAACGGTGAACAGAACCTCATGCTGGGTTTTACTCTGACTCACCGCGGCCTCAGTGTGTGATGTGTAAAGAAGCGCTATCTAACAGTAACACGTGACGAGCAACGTTCGAGGCAGAGCATGCTGAGGTGGCAGTCTGAATGACATTTTGTCTACTACAGGAGAGTCGTGAATCATGTTTAACTCGTGTTTTATTTTAGAAAAACAGATCAAAAACGTTAAAAAGGGACAGTGTTCCTCCTGTCCCCTGCAGAGCCGTTTATCCATCAGGACTGGTCGTGAGACGTCTGCGTGTTCTGAATGTAACGCGGCTACATGGCGCTCGCCTCGTGGAGCTCAAAGAGCCAAAAACAAATATTTGAAACACTCGACAGCAAGGTCTCTTTCCAGAACTCAGGACCCGGTTACTGGAGATGATCCACAGAGCTGCAGTGAGCAGTTTCACGTGGGCGCTATCGGTAGAAAGACAAAAGTTATAAGTAAAGACGGTGACAGTAAGTGTCCCTGTGGGGGAGCGCGGCACCTGCAGGAAGTGCTGAGGTTCAAGGACGGAATCTGAACACTGAAGCTGTTTCGTGAATTAGTGAAAAAGGCCGACGAGCAGAGTTTGACGTGACTCTGGCGTGCGAATGAACATTACGGTGAGGTCACAGTGTGCGCTGTGTCTTTCCAGCCGCTCCTCAATGCGCCTTTTTGTTTTGTCTCCAACGGCGACTTTTACTGGAGAACTCCTCGGTAATTCATGGTCACAGGTTAGCGAGGCGGTACCGACCTGCTCCAGCGTCCCGTCCAGGTGACTACTGCGACAGTCTGCACAGCTGAAGGCTGCACAGTCAGCGTGGACATGCAGCTCACACACTGAAACACACACACACACACACACACACACACACACATTAGTGACTGTAACACAGCAGGCCGTGTCAGGAATGGGAGGTCAAAGGTCACGGGTTCGGTCACAGTTCAACAAGAAGTTTACAGTCCGCACTTCTTTACATTTTAGACATTTCGGCATTTGAATATAGATAAGACTTTACTGATAATGTTCTCTCTGTGTATTACTGATTGATTTATCTACTGCACTTTTATTTCCCTTGTTGCATTTGTGGCAGCTTTCTGGTCTGTTCTATTTCTATTTTTATTTCATTTCATCCCATTTTTGTAAGACTCATTTTATTCTCTCTTAATTGATTTTATTCAGTTTTTTTATTATCCTGAATGTTGTTCTAATGCTTATCTTTGCCTGGGTTTGAAAAGTGCCATATCAATAAAGGCTGCCTTGCTTATTATTAGTTTATAAAGCTTTTCTTTATTGTGATTATCTATTATATTATATTAATATTGTCTACTGTCTTCCCTTGGCACGCCTACCGATAATGAACGTTTACAGCTTCAAGGGAGAACAGCGGCGTCATTTTATCGTTTTCCACATTATTACTGCGCGTGGAGCGTGAACCAGGTGATATTTGTTAATAATTCGAAGGAATAAAGTCTACTGAGGTCAGTAATTTTAGGAACTACTACATGCTGATCGTGTCTGTACATCCTGTCCTGCTGTCCAGCTCTAAAACGTCTCCGCAGGTCCGACTCTTCTCTGCTTCCTGTGAATTACATCAGCAGCGCCGCATTCAAATGTTGTGCAAACTACATGCAAACCGTGATGAAAATGACTATAAATGCAAATGTATGTATATTTATTACTTGTTTATATAGCAACAGAATTACACAGTAATCAAAGAAGGGGGTGTAGCTCTGAAACCGTGCAGTGTAATATGTTCAGGTTTTGATACAGTCAGTTTTTAGTCTTAGTTCAGTTTCTAGTTAAGATATATACAGTATAGTTACATCGCCATCTATCATCCATATCACACTGTCAGGACTATTTCTGCAGTAGAAAGTAGTCCCAAAAAAAGAAACGGTCTGCAGTGTGTTCTGTGAATTATCAAAAGGACCAAAGTATCTGACTGGACAGGAACCAGTAGGGGGAAGAGAGTCACAGTTTCCTCTGTTCGCACATTGTGTGGGCTGTTTTTTATTGTGTTGGTCCAGGTATGTAGCTGCATGGACGGTAATATTTCAATTAATACAGCCCTTTTTTATGGATTAAGTCTTGTTATATTTAGCCGTTCTGCACCTTCCCTCAGCTCCTTCAACCGGATCGAGAAGTCGACAAGTTCGCAGAAAGATCAAAGATCACGTGATATGACCAAAAGCTCCGGAACCGCCACTAAATGGACCTTGACTTGAGATTGTTTGGCACGAAACAACTATCTTTCTATTTTCTTGACATTTCAATGTGCTCATGAAATCATTCTTTAAACGTAAACTTGATAACTTAAATTCTAACTATTCAGCTGTTTTTGCATAATTTGTTATTTCTATGAACTTAGCATTTGATCTCTGTTTCACCTTCTTTGACATACAGTCTGGAAACTGGTTTTCAGCACTGTATATGTATAGATAATGTACTTCACATCAGATGCTGGTTAAACTGGTTTGACAAGTGATGAAACTGGTCTGACCTTCACAGCGCAGCGCCGTGTTTCCCTCCGTTTGCTTCCTGCAGACGCAACAGAAACGTCTCTTCTGACCCGCCGGACCGAAGCAGTGAGCCACGGGGACCTGCAGGGGGCGGCGACAACGCTCCGTTAACACGTTAAGGAAAACGCGACGCGATGTTCATCCTGCTGCCGTAAATGCTCACTAGGGGGAAAACACTAAAGCCTGTTAACACAACAGAACAAAACGTCGACACAGAGAAATAAAATTGTGAACACGACAGCCAAGAACAGCCTCGGCCATTCGGGAGCGCTACCCATAACTCTGTCCTCCGACCGTCAGCAAACCACGACACGTTCCCACTACAGAGCAAGTGGCTTCAGGACACGCTCTCCTTCACGAACGCTCAGCACAAAGTCAACCTGGTGGCTCCACCGACGATTAGGGTTGTCGTAGTTTGCTGTAAATGCTGTGAGCCGGCCCCGAATATATGACAACAACGCGAGCCATTGCTAAAACAACACGACATGTTATGTAACCGCATGACACGTTAACATCAAGCGCCGGGGCCCCGGGGGCCCCTGAACTCAGAGGGCCTGCCGTTGGTTTTCACCAAAACACATCAGAATATAGAGACAGTATGAGGGAGTCTGGCTGGGGGACAAACTCAGGCCCCCAAATACAAAGACAACTGGCCTGCACACATACTAATTACCTATTCTGACTGACACCTACTTACAGTTAACAAGTGCTCCCACATTTCACGGTTTTAAATAAGGCTGGTTTACTTTTCATACTTGAAGTACTTTTTGCTGATAGTATTTACGTGCTTCAGTAAGGTTTTATTGCTTTTACTTGTGGCGGAGTATTTTCCCCGTGTGGTATTAGTACTTTTACTGAAGTAAAGGATCTGAATACTTCCTCCACCGCTGCCTAAATAACGTGGTCGATGACTTCTCCCAGAGAACAGGTGAGTCCTCTCTGTTGCCTCTTGGTCATGTTTATTGCCGGTTTGTTGATCGGCGCAGCAGTTAGTCCGGCCCGGTGATCGATAAACGTGATGTCGGGGTGCGTTTCAGCGAGGCGGCAGCCGTTTGTTACTCACCCGGACCAAAGACGGAGTCATGCAGGAACAAACCAAACGCAGAGTCTTCAGGCATTTCTCGTGACACATGAAGTTACACACTGAGGAGGAGACAGAGAGGACAGTCAGAGACCACTGAGCAAGGCACCGACACTGCCAGGTACAGGTTCGATTCCCCGCAGGTCCACGGCACCACTGACCCCCAGCTGGCTTTCCTTTAGGCCCAGAGAGGAGAACATCATTTCACTGTGTTTGGTTCACAAAACAAACGAAATCAACATTCACCCCATCTTTACCCACAAGCCTTTGCAATCTGAGGTTGTTTTCTATCTGTGGTTTGGATTACGTCATCGTCACCTTCGGCCCAAGACGACAACGCATCACCGTCGCGTAAATCTTCAGCTCACGACCACAGGAATGAAAACGTCATTCAAAAATCTGTCTTCCCTTCCAATGTCCATTAACCACAAGTTTGTACTTTGTTGGAGAAAGTTTGGACAAAAGACATGATTAATTGTAAGTAAGAGCTCTGAAATTAATTACTGAGAAGTGAAAGCAAAAAATATGGATATAGCTCGAAATGGTGAGAGCTTACAGGGAGTTCTTAATGTATGTAACAAGTAAAATAAGACTTTTATTTGTACGAAAAAAGACGGATGAAATGTTTGAATTATGTTATTTAACCAGGTAAAAGTGACTGGGCTGAGAGGGTATGTAGCATAAAAACCACAATCACATGCTAACAACATATACAGTACTAAGAAGCAGAAACACTCATGAGTTCGCAAACTATAATCTATTTCGTGTTTGGTGCTAATTAGCAAATGTTAGCATGCTAACACACTAAACTAAGATGGTGCAATGAGTTTCCTCTTATCTATGTAGCGTTTTTCTGTCGGTGTGTTGCGTGGCGCGCGTTTTTCGCTAACTGAAGAACATATTTAGTAATTATGCAATTATATTTGGGTTTTTTTAATATATAGATAAAGTATTAAAGAGTATTAAAACACAGAAAACAGATATTTGGCTGCCAAGCATGACAGCTGTATCATTATTGGTTACAGTCGGCTTCTGTTGGCCAGTGAGTGAACAATAGTTAGCTGACATTAGCTAGCTAACCTTACTTTTCTTGGTAGCTAATTGTGCCTTTAAACGCAACTTGTGAGGTTATATTTTCAACATGTTTAGTCGAGTAAATTATATACTTCAAGTAGTTTTAGTTGTTATAACCCTGCTGCCTAAAGTGATGCTCCCATTTAAAAAAATGGCTAACAAGTTTGTGTTTTCTGCATTTAAGTTAAGTTAAGCCTTTATTTGTCTCGCAGTGGGGAAATTAGCATTTAGCTACAGCAGGGGTACAGTGGTAAGCATCACACACACTATGATAAAACAGAAAAACCTAAAATAAACTAAAAAAGGCTCAAATAGACCACATAAGTGGGGTAAAAACTACGCTAACAGGTAGTGCACGTTTCAGTGTCATGCTAGAAACAAGATAAAAGTGTCAAGTCGGGCCTACGCAACAACAATAAAAAGCCTTTTTAACAAACTTCCAGGTGCTCTGGTATTTTATAAGAATGTGTGCACAGGTCTCCACCCGTGAACTCTAAACTTTAGGAACATTTCCACCTACAAAGTTGTAAACGCTTCATCAGAATGGCGTTCAAATGGACTTGCACATTGACCCCAACTGGTGAAGGCACAGGACATTTGTGCTAAAGCTAGAGCTGTTGTGTACCACGCCGAACGTTGCTATATGATGTTGAATAACAGGCACCACGAGGCATTACACATACACCTTTAGAGATTGTGTCTGTGAAGTGTAAAGTAATGTGATTTCTTGATCACGTCAGGTATTTAATACACTGAATCAGCCAAAAACAAGACATTCCCAATTTGTCATTTTATCCGTAAACTGTTTAATAATCGATGAATTAACTACGTCAGGAAAGCGATCTTCTGTTGTTGAACGTAACCACGTCGGCCCCTCTTGCTCTTCTTCTATTAAAATGCATTGGGGGTCCACGTGAGTGATCTGAGGCTCCTGATCCTGCAGGAAGTTACTACGAGAGTCGCTCACAGTTTGGTCATTAGAAGGAGGGAAAATGTCATCTCCTCTGACCCTCCCTTTCTCGCCACCTCGACCATCGTGTGCTTTTGAGCGTTGACATTTAGTTTGTGGTGTTTTTGTGTCTGCTCTGTCACACTGTGGTAAACCTCTGGCCGGTTTCACACCGAGCTCGTCAGCAGCGCTCTGCACTCAAACTGTCTGTTTCAGCTCCGCTCCGTCACCTTACAAACACACCGGCCAGGTTTTTCCTGTCCAGGAGCTCCAGCACGCCGTTAAAGCTGGTTACTTAATGCCAGTGACTCAGCAAAGGCTCAGCCGGCTGCTGAGATTTCTCCCAGTCAGAACGAACTCTTTTAGAGTTGATTTGTTCTTTTACAGTGCAGCTCAAACTGTCATTTCTGAGTGTGACCACGTGATGTGTGTGTGAATGCAAACGTGTGTGTGACCACACTGCAGGACTGTCTGGTGAAAGATAAATCTAGTCTACTTATGTCTGTTTTTATGTCACTTTAAATAGGATATTTTGGGGGGTTTTTTGACTGTTGTGCCGACAAAACAAGACATTTGTCATCTTGGGCTCTTCGACATTGTAGTGGTGGACACTTTTTTTTTTTTTTTTACATCTTCTGACATTCTAAAGACAAATAATGAATCAACTGATTGAAAAATTTCATGAAAACAATCATTAGTTGCAGTGGTGCAAAGCTCCCCATCACCCCTGAACTGCAAACATGAGGCTTTGAACCACAGAACGACCTCTCCTCTGGATGCAGACCACCAGTGTTATTACCGTTTCTGGCTTATTTTCAGTAAAGTCACACGTGCGCGGATCTCAGACAACACTCTTGGTGCTAAGACATTATTATTAAGGAAAGAAATGCTGCACAAAATCTACCAAAATAAGAGCCAAGTTCTACTAAACTTGAATTACCCTTTAGGAGCTGGACTGACTGTGAAATGTGCAGCTGGAGCTTCCACTGAACGTCAGGATGAGTGTCTTGGTAGCAAAGATGCTTTATTATGGGGGGAAATATTCACAGGCAGATAAAGCACTGTGATGACGTCACAGGTTCGTGTCAATCCAACCCCGGCGGCTTAAAGAAGGAAAACGTTACGTAATCGCAGCATTGTTGCTGTTCTGCTGCAGCTTGTAATGCATCTGCTGCTGTTTGTGATGAGGAGCAGGAGGAGCAGGAGGAGGAGGAGGAGGAGGAAGGCCATGTCTCTGGGGGTCCCACAAACATGTTGCCATGCCAACCGGAGGAGGTAGACATGACTGCAGCGCCGATTGTGCAACAGACACCTCAGACACACACACACACACACACACACACACACACACACACAGACATCAGAGTGTGTGGACAACCAGTGTGTTACTGGGCAGAGTGGAGTGTGTGTGTGTGTGTGTGTGTGTGTGTGTGTGTGTGTGTGTGTGTGTGTCGGCTTGGATCAGTTCGACTGCTGAATTCATGATTAAGTCCTGGCTTAAATAGTGAGAAGGACAAGAAAGGGGACAGGGGGAGGAAAGAAGAGGAGAATTAAGGAGACATTAGAGGAAAAGGAGGAGGGAAGGGAAACAGGAAGAAAGGGGGAAAGAATGAAAGGGAAGGAAGAGACAAGGACAGGAAGAAGGAAGGACGCCTTCTTTCCTTTAAACCACAGCTGGTCCGGTCCGGTCCAAAGGGCCGAGTTGGGTTCAGGTGAAATCTGTAGCTCCTACACAGTCAAAACAGCAAGACACCCAAACACACCCTGTTCAGGGTCACATGCAGCTCCACAGGTTCAATCCCCGCTGGGAGCACAGCGGCGTGCTGCTGTCCATGATGGGTCCCTCTGTATATTACCTTCAGGTGTACGTGGTCTTACCTTCACACAGGAAGCCCACGAGCCCCCAGATGAAGTCGCTGCAGCTGTGGCAGAATGTGGGTTTGGTCAGGGTGACTTTCTTGAAGCAGTGGCCCGGTGCGGAGCTCTGGTACTTGGGCCGGAGCCCGGGAGACTGCTGCGCCCTCTTCTTCACGGTCAGGGGGCTCGCGTCAGGGTCCGCCGGTCTGGCCCGGTCGGAGTCGGCCATGTCCTCCTACCAAGCCTCACACAAACTCACCGACAGAAGGGCGACAACACGGGGGACGAGTAGGTCCACCTCCGATGCAGGAAAGCCTGGATCTCTAGAAAGTATTCCACCCCCAGTGGCGAGACATCCCACCGGGCCGGACGCAGCGGCGCAGCCCGGCGAAAGGGCGCCGTGCTCGGTGTGTGTGCTGGAGCTTCCCCCCACTTCAAAAGATTTATCCAGGTCCACAAATACAGAGTAGGCCACCAGGTCACGACTTTGTGATCCAAACAATATCCGTTTTCTGGTTAATGTGACGTCGCCCACCCCCGGTGGAGAGTCATCCCACCGACTGGACGCAGCGGCGCTGCCCGGCGGAGAGGGCGCTGCGGCCGGCGTGTCTCCCAGAGGTTACCGCCTCACAAGCTAGCTAAATATCCAACGCCTGAAATATTAATCGTGCATCCACCTTCCTAAAACACAGAGCGGGTGTCCCGGAGAGGCAGCGGTGCTTGATTTCCAAGCCTTTTCGACGTCGTCTTGTCACGGCGGAGAGATCGTCTCGCACGCCGAGATCAGAGTCCCTCCGCCCGGAGACAGCGGTGCCACCCAGCGGCGCTGCACGGAGGGGAGGGCGCCGTGCTCGGAGAGATTCCCGGAGCTCCCCGTTAGGAAGCTGGAAGAATAAAAGATGAATTATCGATCCAGTGAAGCTGAAAGCCGGGCGCCGAGTGTGTCCGCGGCAGTTTGAAGTCTGTGAAATGGATGAATGATATTTTCAGTCAAAGCGTTTCAGTCTGTCAGCCATGGAGCCTAAAACCAGCAGGTTCAGACCCGGGAGAAAAACACGAAAAACCGGGTGGGGAAATGTCCAAAACCCGCCGCACAGTTGAAGATAAACGTTATTCAACAAGTGTGAAAGCAGCCGGAGGGGGGGCCGCTTTCATTTTGCGTTTCTTCTTCCTTCTCCGAGGCTCATTCTTCTTCCGCGTCAGAGTCTCCAACACTGATTTCCTCCTCCTCCTCCCTCCCCTTCATCCCCTCTCCTTGTCTCCTTCCCTTCTCCACTTTCCCCCCCTCATCCTTGAGCTTCTTCTGAATCTCATTAAATGAATGAATGATTCAAAACCAACTTATTCTTTCTGTCAGCCGTCCTTCCTCATTTTGTTTCCTTCCTTCCTGTTTTCCCTTGCACCCCCCCCCCCCCCCCCCCCCCCCCCCCCCTGGTTTTTTTACACTTTTTTGCCCGGGGGGGGGGGAG
>CM022490.1:29756278-29774072 GCA_011952105.1 Coreoperca whiteheadi | reverse complement strand
GCTGCGTCTCAGTCCGTCCTACAGCAACAGGCCAAAGGTAGCCGGAGTGATGCACGTCTGTGTTTCGTGGGATTATTAATTTACAAAGACCGCCCAGAGCTTCAGTGTTTTAGACGTGTTCACACTGAAGAAGAAACATTTTCCTGACTGATCGGCGGACGAGAAGACTCCCGTGTTCTGCGCAGAGAACGTTTTGCGACTTCGTTACTACGCTGTGTGTTGCAGAACCAAACATGATGCTTGTGCATGTCATGAGGGGAGCGCTCGGTTTGTGATGCACCGCATCCCAGGGGAGAGGGGGTATTGGCTGTTGGAGGGACAGCAGCTCCAGAGGTGGAAAGGGAGCGCTTGGTTTGGTGGAAAGTAACGGAGTACATTTACTAAGGTACTCTGTGTAAGTACAATTATGAGGTACTTTAATTGAGTATTTCTGTTACTTTTTCTTTATTTCTGTTGTGCTTTTTACCGCACTACATTTATTTTACAGCTGTAATCTTGTTGTACGAGATCCTAACCTCTGACTTGTTTGACCTGGTATGACCCGCTCGCCCCCGAGACCCGCAGTCAGTGACAAAGGGGGGGTCTTCGCCATCAGAGCCCCGACACTACGGCGCGCTCTGCGTACCGAACCCAGACACACCAAGCCACTTTTAAATCTCCTGGAAACATTTGATGGCTTTTTAACTGTTTTGATTGGTTTCTCTTGGTGGATCTTAGTTATTTTATTGTTTGTAGTTCCTCTTTGCTCGTGTTCTCTGACAATATTCTCATTTTACCCGCCTTGTGTGGTTAATATTCCTTTCTTTTGTAAAGCCCTCTGTAACATTGTCAAGAAAGGTGCTATATAAGTAAAGCTCATTATTGAAATGATCTTTCAGCGCTCCCAAAGGGGCCGTTCGCCATAATGACTGCTTCAACTTTGGATACTTAAAGTGCATTTTGCCATGACACCTTTGTAGACTTGAAAGCAGGACCTTTACTCGCAGTGGTATTACTACTACAGGGGCAGGTCGCAGTCAGTCAGGAAAACTCCAACACAGCTTGGTAACTTTGGCTCTGAATGTTGCCTGCTCAACACGGGCCCTGATCTGGTTTCTTTACCTGGGCGCTCAGTCCGGCAGGTTCAGACTCGCCCGGTCGGCTTTCACGTCTCTGCCCGGCTTCCTGCGGTCCAGCGTCACACTGAGTTTCTCTCCAGAAGTAGAGAAAAGTGTTTCCGCAGTTCGATCTTCCTCCAGGCCAGCGAGACCAGAACCGCTAGGGTTTGTGTCACTTAGAGGATCATTGTTAAAACGTAGTAGTTTTTGTCAGGGTAAACTTTAGACCTAGCTTTTCTTTTCGCTGCTGTTCAGTTTGTTTGACATTCAGCACAGAACTTTGAAAGTACATAGAAGTAAAGTAACGATGTGAACTTTGGTTTTGTGTATATGTATAAGAGAAGATGGAATGACACGGACATAACGTTTGATTTTGATTTCAGCATCTTCTACAATGCTGTATAATTACAATATCTCATTTTTTACAGTTGGCTTTTCCAGCTGCATTCATAGACTTTTGTTTTTGTGGCTATAAATATACATAACATTCAAAGAAGCCACCAGAGGAAGCCAACAAAGCGGTTTGCAGGTATGCGCGAGGACATCCGTACGGTGCAATAACCTGAACACGGATATTAAAGGGCTCCACCTCGCGTTTGTAGGGTTTCCCACGTGGGTGGAATCTGTAGGTTACCCTTTCATACAAGAATCAAATGCAACAACAATTTAAAAGGAATATTCAGCAACTCCCCTAAACCCCCCCAACGCCTCGTGGTGCGAGGGAGACCATGCAGCATGTCCACGATGAGTTAGCGTGTTTATGCAGTCCGCGTTCGGGGGTCCTTCTGCTGCAGGAAGAGCTGCAGTTTGTTTCTGGGAGGATTTGCCACGTTTTGGCTCAAGTTGTCCGTTTTAACAGGACAGAACGCCAACAGAGACCGAGTCCTCAGCAGCTCCCGGCCTGTTCTCTTCCTTCTTAACATACTGAGGTTTAATCACCGTGAGCTCTCTCAGGAGGAACCTGCAGAAAGTCCACGTCTAATCTTTAAACCAGGGCTGAGACTTTCCTGTTTGCCGCTGCCTTTTTATTAAATCCAATAATGACTAATTTCTTACGCTGCGCTGTGACTTTTACTTTATTTAAGCTCTTTTAAAGTGTTTTTAAAAAATAAAAGTCAAATTATAAGCCAGCGTTTTCATTTCTGTGACGCAAGATTTTACTCACAGTACTGATTCACGTCCGCAAACCCGCAGAGAAAAGTGTCTACTTCCTTAAAAGAACTGAGAGCTGCAGCAGACCTGCAGAACTGACTCTGGGGACAGAAAGCAGAGCTGATCCCAGACCACCTGAGAGGTCTGGATGGTTCAGAACGTTGCAGAAGATCAGAAATGTACCTTGGCCCTAAACCAGTGCTTCAGAAACCAACAGCAGTATTTTGAAATGAATCCTTTGCGAGACAGGAAGCCAGTGTAAAGAGCTCGGAGCTGGAGTGATGTGATCCACTTTCTTGGTCTTAGTGAGCAGCAGTGTTCTGAATCAGCTGATGGATCTGTTAGACCTGTAAAGACACCGTTACAGCAGTCGAGTCGACTGGAGAGAAATGCCTGAACAAGTTTTTCCAAGTCCTGCTGAGACACAAGTCCTTTACTCGTGGAAATATTCTTCAGGTGGTAGCAGGCTGACTTCGCTGTTGAAGCTCCGTCTGAGTCCGTGACGACGCCAAGACTCCTGGCTCGGTCTGGGGTTTCTAACATCGCCGATTGGAGCCGAGCGCTGACTTTTAAATGGTTGGCTACAAAAACAGTGACTTCAGTTTAATTTGTCTTCGTGTAATTGAAGAAGAGTCTGGCACGTCCAGTCGTTGAGTTGTTCAGCGCACTCACTCAGCGCTTGTACCGGACTTCCGTCAGACAGGCGAACGGAAGCTTGAGCTTGAATCTCTGAGGCTGAAAGGATTTGGCTGCCGGTTTGAAACCCAAAGATCAGTCTGCTGGTCCTGGTCGGTCCTCCTCAGACCGTGGAAACGGCTGGATAACGTCGCCTGTGACTCTGGAGGAGAAAATGTGTTGCTAAAACACTTACGCAAATGTAGATGGTTCGTCCAATGTAATTGTTATGTCCATGTCAAATAAATCTTATAATTAAATAACCCTGATGATGTCATAGTGATGTCATCAGGGTTATCTCAGTTTGGGTTTGGAGGCTGGAAATGTCTAACACAGTCTGTGTTTCAAACTGCAGGTGAGGAGTTTTCAAGACGTGAGACACTATCCAGGTGCATTGTGGGAAATGTAGTAGACTAAAAGTGCAGGATCTCTCCACCTGCTGCTCAGATGTGGACAGTGCGGTCTTTAATCTGTCCACTAACCTTTATGGACGTATAATAACAGCTGCCCCGCTACACATTTAGGTGCAGCGCACAGCGGCTGCGTCACGTAGCATATCATTCCGCCCGTCGCACACAGTGGACACGCTGACAGACAGAAGTGCGGATGCGATTCGCTGCTGGTGTGTTGGCTGAGGAATAGAGCGAGTGTGCGTGTGCGGCGGCCTGCAGCGAAGCGTGAGGATGCGTCAGGAAAGGTCACTGAAGTCTCGAGGGTTCGCGCTCTGAGGGGCAGGATCGGGTTCGGGGCATTTCAGCTGTACTTCTGTAACGACTGGTGACGAGATACCTTATGAAACACACCTGTGCACACCGGGTTCATCTCTCAGCTTGCTTAGAGAGTTATAATTTTGGTGTACTTTTTCGGTTGAATCTACCACAGAGTACTACACGGTACTTGAAAGTACTATCGCGTACCACACGGTACGCAGAGTGGCTGTGGGAAACCAGCACATCTTCCTGCGATTGGACCAAAAGTTCAGAGGAATGAGACATGGCTTCCTGGTGACACACACACACACACACACACACACCTCTGTCCCTGCTGGGCTGTCACTCCCATCATGCTCCTCTGCATCCTTTCCGGGCGAAGGCGCTTTTCTGCTGCAGAGCGGAGATTGATCCACTCGCAGATGGCAGTTAACCAGGAGGTGTGTGTGTGTGTGTGTGCGTGTGTCTGTCGTAGCACTCAGGGTAAATTAGTTCAGTCGGTGAAGGTACGTTTGATTTATTCATGCCTCTGAGACTGCAGCAGTGATGTCATGTTAACAGCGGCGAGGTCAGGGGTCAACACCCTTTAATCTAGCCCTCTGATTGGCTGTCCTGTCTGTGACTCTCTTTCTGTTCCCCTCTGTGGCGGCTGTGTTGGACGTCTAGGGCATAAAGGATGATGATGCTGCTTTTGCTGTTTAAAATGAGTTTTTAACCATCCTCACCGCACACACACCTGGTACTTCTATACTTGTGAGGCCTTTCATTGACATAATGCATGCACAATGCCCCTCACCCTGACCCTAACCATCACATCTAAGTGCCTAAATCTAACCCTGACCCTAAAACCAAGTCTGAACCCTCAAACAGCCCCTTGAAGGTCTCTTGAAAAGTGAGGACCAGCCAAAATGTCCTCACTTCCAAGGTCTAAAATGTAAACTGGTCCTCACAAATATGGCTGTACAAGAGCACACACACACACACACACACACAGATTGGTTTACTACATGCTGACGGTTCATAGCGATTAGGTGATGCATCTGCTGCTTTCAGCCTGGAAGTGAACATGCTTGGCCTTGTTCCAGCTGTCTATCTCTCTCACACACACACACACACATCCTGTCAGGTGTTCACTGCCATAACCTTGGTTTTACTTCGCTCGGTGGCGTTTTGCTTCTCTTCCACAGAAGTGACGCGTGAACTCTGTGGTGTGGTTTAAACAGAGCTGTGTGTGTGTAAAGGGTCTCTGTGGAGAGCTGAATTCTTCAAGCTGCAGTTTGTTGTTTCTCTCTTCAGGTTTATTCCTCATTAAATGAAGCGTTTGAAACAACAAACCGTCGGAGAACATCGGCGGCTCGGACTCACTTGTTGCGTTAGTTCTGTCCATCAGTTAAGGAGCGACAGCAGCTTTCAAACCGGTGGTTTTAACTTTGGCGGCAGGCTGAACTACATTTTATTTAACATTTTGATGATGACATATTGTCCCTTTCAAGACGCGAGACTCATGTTGGATCCTTCAGTGGGACTCACCCTTCCAGAGGACGTCAGTGTCTCTGAGGTCCGTCAGAACGAACCTCCAGAGAGAACCGAGGCTGCAGAACCTGCCTGAGAACCTTCCTGTCTCTGAGGTCCCTTCAGTGTCCCAGCTGTCTGTCCGTCCCTCAGTCCCCTGCAGACGGGAGCTGCTGGCGGCTCGTTCGGCTGCTGTTCGTGGAGACAGTTGTGTTTTTTTTTAGAGCTGTGCAAGCGGCGGCCAGAGCGGGCAGAACCTGAGAAGCTGCTACCTGAAGGCTTCGCCCATCCCTCGGTTCAAACAGAGCAACGGCCGATAAGCGGTCTGTCAGCGCTGGAGCTCAGTGACTCTGAGTGTTTTATCAACCTGGAACTCGCAGGCTCGGCAGTATTCCTGAGTACTGCAGTACCGTCAGGAAACCAGAGAGGAAGAAGGGGGACCCCCCTCCCTGACAGAGATGGAGAGGAGTATTGATCTTCTCTCAGCTCTTCACCTCTCTCTCTCTCCTTTGTTGTAATTCAGTAAATACTGACACGAGTTCTATATTTTTCCTTTTCTTTCCTGTGAGCTTCTGTCCCTGCCTCCTTCACTCTTCTCCCTGATTTCACCTCCTCCATCCAGCCTCTTCTTCCTCTCTTCCCTCCATCTTCATTCCCTCCTCTTATTCTCTCCTCTTGTCGTCTTTTTCTTTCTCCTCCGAATTTCCTCTTGCTTTTCCTCCCTCTAATCACGCCCCCCCTTCCTTCCCCTGACAGTTTGCGCGATGTGAGGGAAGCTGAGAGCCCGTGTGTGTGTTGCATTACACACTTTAATTCCTTCAGCTGTCGGCTTTGATCAGCCTGCTGGAAAATTTGAATCAGTGAATATAAAATTGAATAATTGTTGCAACAGATTAATAATCAGGATCAGGTTTATTGCCAAGTAGGTTTTTACATACGACAGATTTGTTTTAGTGCAGAACAATAATCATAGTAAGAGACAATAAAAGAATACAACGCAAGTAAAGTCAAGAACTAAGAAGCCAAAACCAGACTAACGCACAAGCGACAATGTTCTTGTCAAATCGGGCGATTACAGAAACTACACGTTGGTCCCCGGCCGATCGTAGCTTGCCGTCTTTCCCAGCCTGCGTGATGTCATCGGGAAGGAGGTCCTGGGGGAGGAGTTCCGGGAGCAAGAATGTAAACAAACGTGGCGTCCGATCTGTCGTGCTCTGGGAGGAGCCTGATGTTTCCCATCAGCAGCGGCTCGCTGCTCTCGTGCTTTGAGATTTTCCTTTTATTTATTGATTTTTGTGCATCGACGCGTTTTAAAATGTCGACATGTGACCTTTTAGGATTTATCACAATTTTAATACAGTTTATGATCTGCGTTTAGTTCAGCTGATCTCAGTTTCTTTAACTCACCATCTGCTTACTGGCTTGTTGAATGCAGGTGACGTAATAAATCCCTGTTGTGCTCAGTTTATTAGGACCACCGGGCTGAAAGGAAAGCAGTCCTGTAGTAAACCCTCCGTCATGAAGGTTATGATGCTCCGTTTGTGCCGCTGATGACCTTTATTGTTATACGGAGGCGTTCCTATTATTTTGTCCACCCCTGTTATTTCAATGCGTGCATCACAACCACCGTCTGACTGCTGACCTGACGCCACACGATGCGGTCGGCGTTCACGTGTTGGCTTCCTGAACAATCTCACCTCAAGGTCCATTTAGTAGCTTTTCTGGAGCTGTCAGTCATATCTCATCAGTTTCCTTTAAGGACTTCAGAGCCCTTTTGGCTTGTGAGTGGAGTTTTTTTTAGTGCTGTTGGACAGTGGGGAAGTGGAAGTTGTTAGGCCAATATTTGCACAACGGAAGTATAAAGGGGCAGAAAAAGTTGCTCTGAGGAGCTGCAGGAGTTCCAGGTTGATAAAATACTCCGATTCACTGAGCTCCCACGCTAACTACATCAACTCAATGTGGCACCTCAATACGTCCATCTGATTCACAGTTTTTTGAGCAACAGGCCGCAGGCTGGGAGGATGGGGTCTGTCACATCGGACACCATCATAACTAACACTGGAGCTCCTCAAGGCTGCGTCCTCTCTCCCTTTCTCGACACACTCTATACTAATGACTGTATCAGTCCTTCACCTAGTACAACATATTATAAATATTCCGATGATACTGCAATTCTGGCTCTGCTGAGTGATCACACTACCATTGCTGCTTATCATGACACAATATCAGATTTCACACACTGCTGCACAGACAATTTTCTCCATCTTAATGTTGAGAAAACAAAAGAACTGGTCTTTAATGCCCCCAGTCTCAGTCAGATTTCCATTCATGGCAACATGATAGAGCAGGTGGAGAAACAACAAGCTCACTTTTGACCATCACATAAAAGACATCCATAAACGCTCACAACAACGTCTGCATGTTCTACGAAAACTCAGTTCCCTTTACGTTGCCCCTCATCTTTTGTTACTACTGTACACGAGCATTAGCCAGCCCATTTCGTTCTACTGGTTGTTACACCATGCTGTCAGGCACCAATAAAAATAAACTGAATAAAATAACACACATGGCTTCAAAAACAATACATTCCCCTACAGCCAACATCTCAGAACTCAATGACAGAGCAATAGCCCGTCTTGCCCAAACCATAATAACCGACCCAGAGCCCCCCCCAGCTCTCACCTCTCTCTCCTGCCCTCCGGGCGCAGGTACAGGACCCTGACATGGAGAAGGGCTCGGCTCAAAAAGAGCTTTGTACCATCAGCAATTTCCATTCTTAACAGGCCGCAAAGCTGAACAGTTTTTTTTCTCTCCTCTCCTCAGTTGTTGTTGTTGTTGTTGTTTTGTGTTTGTGTGTATGTTTTGCCAGTCGCGTGTACGGCTTGAAAGTCTGTGAAAACAAATTTCCCGTCAAGGGACAATAAATATCTATCTGGGAGCAGCTTCTCATGTTTTTCCCGCACTGACCGTCGCTTTCACAGCTTTAAAAGACAACTGTCTCCATTCAAAGTAGCTTAATTAGCTTCGTAAATCAGGTTACAACCTCTGAGGAGGTGTGTGTGTGTGTGGGGGGGGGGTTAATAGATGGCGGTTTCACACCTATCATATGAAGGGGAGCTGTCGCCGTTTCCATGGGAACTCGCCCTCAGACTCCTTATAGGTACTGAGCTATGTTGTGATGCCCCGTTTGCTCCAAAGAGGGCTTTTATTTTGAAGGAGCAGCAGGGGGAAAGCTGCTGCTGTTTAATCATTGATCACGTCTGATTAGTTAAGGGAGGAAATGTGTTTTCACTTGTCCCTGACCGCCAACTTCCGCCCTGTGTCTCACGGAGACGTTCACCTGTGGTTGGTCATTTTACGTTCAGATATTTGTCTCTGTAGAGAGTCATGACGTCACTTCCTGTCTAGCCTCTGGAAGTCCATACAGTCTCTCATTCACCTTTTCATCGGCCCGTCTGAACAAATGAAGCGTTTAACAAGGTTGTTTGTTTTTTTTTTTGTGAGCACAGAAAGAAACTACAGCTCCCATGAAAATGTACAGGCACGGCACCAACGCTGTCTTCTACAGGCGCTTTCCCAACTGAAACGCGTCGCTAACACTGCGTGACGGTACGGTGTCTCAGCGAGACAGAGAAGTCTGGAGTCTAGAAAGGGAGCGAGAACTTCTCCGGCAGAGTCCTGATGTGTGAACGCTGACGTGCTGCTGCTCCAGTTTTACATTTTGGTGCTTGGTCTTGGCGGTGTGACGCCAAAACCTGCAGGAGTCAAATCACCAGACCAACGCGGCGCGCTCTGTCTGTGACCTTGACTGCTGCCCTCTCCATCGGGGGTCGGATTGCGTCACTCCCCCCAAAACACACACACACACACACACACACACACACACCCCTGCAGGCTGTTGTCATGGTACGAGCTGTTACTGTTGCCCTGTGGGTGATTTTCAGCTTTAAGCCAGGTCAAGTTCATTTTTATCTAAGCCGCCTCCTCTAGTCGTGACCTGTTCAGTTTCCTCGTGGCAGTAAAAGAAGCAGGAGTTCAGTCAAATGTTCAAATCTTTGTTGTTCCCCTGAGGGCAGACAACAGTTCGAATGCAGGCGACGTAATGAAATGAACTGCCGCCCGGTGAAAACACAAGACAACAAGATATTGAAAAAATATGCCTAGTGGTCAGTTTATTAGGACCACCGGGCTGAAAGGAAAGCAGTCCTGTAGTAAACCCTCCGTCATGAAGGTTATGATGCTCCGTTTGTGCCGCTGATGACCTTTATTGTTATACGGAGGCGTTCCTATTATTTTGTCCACCCCTGTTATTTCAATGCGTGCATCACAACCACCGTCTGACTGCTGCCCTGACGCCCCACGATGCGGTCGGCGTTCACGTGTTGGCTTCCTGAACAATCTCACCTCAAGGTCCATTTAGCAGCTTTTCTGGAGCTGTCAGTCATATCTCATCAGTTTCCTTTAAGGACTTCAGAGCCCTTTTGGCTTGTGAGTGGAGTTTTTTTTAGTGCTGTTGGACAGTGGGGAAGTGGAAGTTGTTAGGCCAATATTTGCACAACGGAAGTATAAAGGGGCAGAAAACGTTGATCTGAGGAGCTGCAGGAGTTCCAGGTTGATAAAATACTCCGATTCACTGAGCTCCCACGCTAACAAACCTGTCTTTTTCTGAGTTGGTCAGTTTCTCACGTTAGTCCGATCTTTGCCCAATAAAAGTATATTAGGAAAGCTCAGAAACGGCTGTAAGGAAACTTAAGACGGCAAAGTTCTTGTTAACGTTTACAGAGGAGCGACAGAAAGCATCCTGACTGCCAACGACACAGACTGGGTGGGACCGGCCGCTCAGAGGATCACTGGTACCAAACTACCGAGGAACGGTGACATCGGTGAGGTGTCTGCAGAGCCCAGAGGATACTACACCCCCCCCCCACACACGCTCATTAACATAGCTTGCATTTCTATTTCTACTTCGATTTCCAGGACATGTTATTCATTCACTGATCCACTGAATGTAATAGTTTCGAGCGGCATAAAGGGATGTTATCATTGGTTAGCATTCAGTTCACCAGGAGTGGTGTGAGATCGTACTGCTGATGCTGTAGCGTGTGTGTGTGTGTGTGTGTGTGTTTCCTGGAGAGTCCAAGACGTGATGAATATTTGATGTGAGGTCGGGTTGCCTTCAGACGCACAACAGGCAGAGAGGAAACCATCTGAAGGACTCGCGTCACCGCTTCAGTCCTCGTCTGTTCCCTCACGTCGTCACGACACCCCAGAGCGAAGTGACTGAACAGGTACCAGACACCTGATCCGTCCATGTGAAGACAGGATGATTCGCCTCTTAGTGAAAACAGCCTTTGCATTCGGCCCCCTGATGTGGATACGGCACACACTTTAGATCTCATTCTTTGTATTTCACAGTTTTACAAACGTACGCTGCTGTTTAAACACGTGGTAACAAAGAGGAAGTGAGTTTTGTTTGAATGAATGTTTCTTTGTCTCAGTGTGAGCAGACGCATTATGACCTTTGGTTTATGGACAGCATCCTCGTATATAAAATACACCGTAGCCCAGGGCAATAAAGGCCTGGGCTCCTGGTGTTGTCACAGCTAACCAACATGAACCACTAAGGAGACACACAGTCAACGTCTCACTTGAGGAAATATTGGAGAAAAGGTCAATATTTGTTTAAGAAGCAGGCAGCGTAGAAGGTATTTAAAATACCTCATCATCAATAAAAAAATGTGAACTGGCAGCCTTTGTGGTGTGAAACTTCATTTAAGTGATTTTGTTTTATGCCTTGGTTGTGATAGACATTAAAAGACAGGTTCAACATGTTCCCGCTGGCTGTGACGGGATCCTTTCATAAAGTCTCTGTAGGAGAAACCATTCCCTGTTGTTTTTGCTGCAGCTCAACCAGGAAACACAAAGAGGAGCGTTTTGTTCCAAAAGGTCAGTCAAATCGAGTGGATATCCTCCAAAGGTATTGACTCCGACTGTTGAAGACTCCTATTTGCTTCAGATAAACTTTAAAATGCATTTTTGCAACAAATCCGATTTTGTCCTCCATCACTTACATTTAAAGTGCTTTATTGAGGGATGCAGCCACATGTTCACGTGGACACCTGACTCCTGTTTTGTGTGTTTGTGCTGTTTATTTGGGACGCTCTCCATGTAAAGTGTGTGTTAGAGTCATGAAGGGTCCCCGTGACTGCTCGGTACGTTTCCCTCTGGACCAAAGTGCTGATCTAACAGAAACATTGCTTTGTTGCGGTCTTCACTGCGATTCTGAGACACGATGTTGGTTGTAATATATCTTTACTGCTGTACAGCAGGCGACCTAGAGGCTCCACCTCACAAATGTTGAGGCTGGACACCGCCAGTTATGCTCTTTGGGACTAAAAGTTGAAAATGTAAAATGGTTTTAACCAAAAATCTCTCTACTGTAAAACCCTGCAAAGGCAAACTTATCCAAAAAGGTGTCGGGCAGAACAAAAGGCTGGAGCACTGGGGTCAGGCAGGGAATGGGCCAGCAGGCCTGACGAGGGAAAGTAGGCACAGGTGAGCAGGTGGGTGGGGAAGGTCAGGTGACGGACCAGCTGGATCTGAGATGATGAGTTAGTGTGAGGCAGGAAAAAAACCCCAACCCAACAGTTGGCTGCAGTTGTGACGGTACCCTTCCCGAGCGACGGGTGCGTACACGGAGTCGGCGTGTGCACCCACAAGACGCTGTTTCCAAACCCAAGATTGGCCGCAGATGTTTTTGCAGTAGATAGATATCGCCGCTCGCCTGCCACACGGGGACGTTCCCAGCTCACGTTTGCTCCGAGGACACCAAGTCAGACTGGGGTTTGCAGAGGTAGCTTATAAAACACTTTTACATGCAGCCGTAAAAAGTCTTCAGAGATGAGTTTGTAGGAGAAACAAACACCTCTCTGTGTGTGTGTGTGTGTGTGTGTGTGTCAGAGGTAATCTGTCCACACACACACACACACACACACACACACACTCTGTAGTAACTGTGCTGATGAGTGTTTGGTCTGAGGCAATGGGCTGACATTGTGATATGTTTAGTAAGCTGTGTGTGTGTGTGCGCCAGGGTATCAGGAGGACAACATGTGACCCACTGCCTTCAGCATGTGACGGTGTGTGATTTTATGTTTTTGGATGTGACCTTTGACCTCTTGTTCTGCTTCTATTCGAGGACACTCTCTCTTTTGTTTTTCTGCCATTTGCAGCTCAGCTGATCGCAGAGCTGACTAACGTGATTGGTGTTTATTTCAGCAGACCCCAAGTCAGCCAAAGACTATTTTTATTATTGATCGGTGAAGTCATTTATTAAAGTAGAAATGTTAAACGTTTGCTGGGTGCAGCCGTTCTAATCTGAGGATTTCATGTTTCTGTTTGGAAGCATCGTGAATTTTATATTTTCTAAGATCTTCAAGGGTCAAAATCCGAAAGAAACCCGGTGAGAAACACATCCGAACCCAAAGTTAATTGCATATGATCCATCCATGTTCTATCTCTCGGCCGGGCTGGGGCGAGGTGGCAGCAGGCCATGCAGGGTGGTCCAGACGTCCCTCGACCCAGCAACGTTTTCCAGCTCCTCCTGCGGGGATCCCGAGGTGTTCCCAAGCCAGAGGACATGAATAATCGTGTTCTGGGTCTCCTTCCTGTTGGAAGCGCCTGGGAAAACCTCCAAAGGGCGGCGCCCAGGAGGATCCTCATCAGATGGCTGAACCACGTCAACACGAAGGAGGAGGGAAAAGCAAACGTACAAACAAACAGAGACTGCACCCGAAACGCGGTCAAGTTCATACTCTATATGTGCCTCAAAAGCCACTTTTCTCCCGTGATGATGATGATGATGATGATGATGATGATGGCGACGCACCTGCTGATCAGAGCTGATGAAGCGTCCTCTTGGAGCCACTCTGGCGTTAGACCTATTTCGTTTGGATTTTAAATGAGCCGTCATTGCTGCAAACCACTCACAGCTAGCTCCAGTTGTTCAGCTAACGTCTGCTGATTATCAGCCTAGCTTCAGCCTGCTGTCTGCTCTGCGGTGCCGACGTGACTTCCTTCTTACATCGTCAACACCCAGAGCTGAGCAACACAGAGGGGGAACTTCTGAAGGCTAACTTTGAAAGACTGACTGGAGACGCATGTTAGCTTCAGATAAACTTTAGCTGCGGTGGAAGAAATATTTAGATCCTTGACTTCAGTAAAAGTACTAACCCCACACTGTGAAAATACTGCACTACAAGTAAAGATCCTGCATTCAAAACCTTACTGGAGGGAAAGTATTATCAGCAACATGTACTGCAGTAACATGCTCCTGTCAGTGTTTCCTGTTCTATCGGAGGTTTCTGGATTCATATCTCTGCTGCATTAATGTTGCATGCTGCAGATGTTTATCTGCTTCATATCCTGTTGGCTAGTTTAACCTGCAGCAATGCATCATGGTCTATAAGGTCACCACGTGTCTGCGGCGTCGCCGTCCCGCGAGAACCTCGTATCTCTCAGAGAAACAGCTGTTTTCAGCTTTGTGGCAACGCAGCTGATCCGAGGGCGGTTTAAAGAGTTTATTCAGCTTCAGAAGGAAACTCTTCATCCTTCAGCTCAGACTGTGATCTGAAAGTGACTGGAAATACTCAAGTAAAGTACAAGTACCTCAAATGTGTACCGAAGTACAATGATATGCACGCGTGCTTTCTTCTAAAGTCATCTTTCCAAACCTTTTTGCTCTACTCTTCTAAAGACAGATGAGAAGAAAATCTAGTTCAAAACATAAAAGGAGCAAGCCGAAAACAAGATGAGGACGGAGACAAACTGGCGAAGATGGGGAGGTGACGGGGCGTCTCGGTACCGAATCAGATCAGCTTCCTCACACAGAGAACCATCTGTCTACCAGAAACGCCGTGTGTGTTCACAGCCCTGCCCACTCATTTACTGGAGCTGAGAAATGGGACTGTCCAGGCAAACGGACAGCGTGTGCGTGTGAAGGCCTCTCATTAGTTGTTTAAATCTCGGAGTTTCAGGTATCGGTTTCCCCTCAGGCGACCATCTGCCACCACAGCGTGTGTGTGTGTGTGTGTGTGTGTGTTGATGCTGCAGAATCGAATCTATCATCCACATTGATGTTGGTGGATGTTTTTAATGCAGATTATTAATCCTCAGCAGCAGAAACACCGAGGTTAAAACAGAGACGAGTTAACGTGCGTCGTCTCTGCGAGCCATAATTGTAATCATCTGTTTATGATCCACTTTTATGTTCATGCTGTTTGTGCCAAAGTCGGTCCTCCACTTCGGCCCAGACTGTCGGACGGATTGTGACGCAACGTGGTTCATCGTTCGTGTTCCCCTCAGGATGAACTGTAACGGCTTTGGTGATCCTCTGACTTTCCGTCCGGCGCCACCATCAGGCTGACATTTGTATTAAGGTGAGCTTTTCCCCTGTAGAGCCACACAGCGCGAGCATAGAGGCGTTTATGCTTCATCGCGCTCAAAATATGTGTTTAAGCAAGAAGTCAGCGAGTGTTGCCTGAAGAACGTCATTACCAACATGGCAGTCCTTCATACTTTTCTACAAAATGAATCTCTTTTTTTTTTTTTTGAGATGGGGAATTGAAACGCCGCGGGTTGGATTCGAACCCGGGTCGCTGGGTCGGGACTCTACAGACTCACCTAGCTGGTGCCCCAAAATGACTTATCTTTCGCCGGCATGGTGGCAGTCTCTCTCCATGAATTGAGTCATTTGTCCCTGTGGCCTCTCCCCCTGTGGGTGGTAGGTTTATGGTCGACCATAAACCAGGCTTTGATCTCAGCGGGCGGCGCCGAGCTGCATTGCAGGTCCCATTCCCAGTGAATGTCGCGTATGAGTCCGTACTTTTTAGCTCGGTGTTTGTGTCCTTGATCAGATTGTTGTCAAGAGCCTTTCCTCCGTCAGTGTTTCTGTTATAATCAGTTGGCGTCGGTCACACAGACCTGGGGTCAGGTGATCCAGCAGCACTGATTGGTTACGTATTGTTGGGTAGTTTAATCTGTAATGTATCATATTATTGAGATTGTGATTCTATGCTTTGAATGAAAGATAATGTCCAAAGTAACCTGTGTGCTAACTAGCCGTCAGATCGATAAGTTTAAAACGCAGTGAAGTTTTATAAAGTGGCAGAAAATGTACAGCGTCACCTCACGTTAGAACTTGAGTACAGTACAGTCCACAAACATAATATCATGCGAACACAGAGCTCCATATTCCATTTACTCTGTGTACAAATAGTTTAATATGACATCATGGAAAACTGACTAACAAGGTGAAGCTGCTGCTGATAATATTTGGCTCAGATGGAAACATGATGGAATCTAAATTCGTCCAACACACACACACACACTCACTCTCTGTTATCAGTGAGTGTGTGTCGGTGCAGAGCTGCTCAGTCATGTGAGCTGAGCTGCACCATCGCTGGCACCCATCCATGAAAACAGAGCTGCGAGGACACATGTTGAACAGGCGTAGTAACATTACACCCTCCGTGTATTTATGAAGCTGAATAAAAACACCACGGGCTCAAGATGGAAGCTGTTCTTATTAATAATAATAATACCACTATCAAGATATACGTCAGTACCCACAGGGATCAGTACTTATACCACCTTTGTTCTGTGTGCACTTAATGTTGCACATATATAAAACACGACCTAATTAATGATTTCTATGCCGACGACACACATCTGTCTCCCTGTAACAGCCAATGGCTCCTTCCAGCTTTTGTAACCAGAGAACTGCTTTCCGTTGTTGGGTGTTAAAGGTTCCCACATTTGAACGCCCAGAAGACTGAAATGTTTCCTGTGGGTCGAGCAGCCGGACCCGGATCGGTTTTTATGGATGTTTCAATTAATCGTGACGGCTGCGAGGTTTCTCAGTCAAGAATAGTTTGTGGTCCCCTTTCTCAGCTTAGAGCCACGTATCAAGACTGTCGCAAAAACTGCCTCCTTTGATTTACGTAACATGGCCACGATACGCCCCCTTTTATCCAGTTCAAGCCCAGCGGTGGAAGAAGTACTCTGATGTTGTACTTAAAGTAAAGGTAGTGTGGAAATACTCTGTTCCCAGTGAAGGTCCTGAATTCATACTTATCTTAACTTAAAGTACAAAAGTATTAGCAGCGAAATGTACTTAAAGTACCAAAAGTACTCATGATGCAAAGTTTAGTTTTATAACTTTGATCTCATCTTAATATCTATAATAATCCACAATGGTTTTCTTGTCGCTTTATTAATCTGAATCTGCAGAGTAATTAGTTACATGTCTTAGTTCCCTCTGAGATGTAGTGGAGTAGACGTATAACGTAGCATGAAATGGAAATACTCGAGTAAAGTACAAGTACCTTGAGTAAATGTACTTAGTTACTTTCCACCAGTGCCGAAGTCCTGGTACAAGTTTCTATAACATCCAGAGCTGATGACCTCAGTGCTCGTTTCTCTGGTGGACCAATGACAGAGTCGCTACATGATGAAGGATTATTTTGTCCTCATGTCTTCGCAAAACAAACCAGAGCTGGCGTCAAAATCCCGAGTTTTAAACACATTAGCTCTAACTGTCGCTAGAGTTAACAAAACATCAATAGATTACAGGTATTCTAGATGTCCAAGTCTTTCTTCCGTGTCTCGACGACTAGTTATCTTGAATTCTGTCGTTGTTGTATTAAACTCAGATGATAGGGAGTAGAAATGTGAGCATTAATTGTATTCTCACCTATAAACTGTGCAGAGACCTCTTGGGTGATGTTGCACAATAAATCAAGCGACGCTGTAGTGTAGGAAGATGTCCCCGACTTGACATCATCATCTTCATCTTCATTATTATTATTATTAGCATTAGTTTTACAGTGTTTGGGGTGTTTTCTTGTTTTATCCAGACCTCATTACCATGGATGTATTGATCCTTCCTCTCCCATCTTCATTCTCACTCACCTTTGATCTCCACTTTAATCACTTTCTTTCCCTCTGCCATCTAACTCACCTTCAGTTCTTCCTCACCTCCATCAGACCCCCCCTCTCCCTCCCCCCCGTCCTTCTCTACATCCGCCCCTCCCTTCCTTGCTGCAGTAACCAAGCCGCTCTCTCCTCTGCTTTCTTGCCTCTTCCCTCCTCTCTTCTTCGCTACATCCTCGCATCCTGTCTGTCTTCCCTCCTTCACCCCCCCCCCTTCCTGTGGCTTGTTTCTATGGCAGCAGGGACAGAGGGGCGGAGCAGCGGTTATGATTACTTAAATGATGTCACCTCAGCAGGGAGAGTCGCTGCTTGTGCTGAAGGAGATCGTGAGAAATGAGCGCGAGAGTCAAATGTTGTTAACTCTATTTATAGACCACATATCAACAAATGCCAGCTTTAGTCACTAATTACTTTACAGATTTTTACATATATGAAGAGTTTTTAATATATGACGTTTGCTTATAAATGAAACTCCCCATTATAAACTATTCCGCTGGTTTCAGTCATTTCTCCTGTAGAAAGTCTTCCTGCAGCTTCTCAGCTGAAGATCTGCTGCTGTTCCTCTGGATGATGGTAATGATGTGAGTGTTAATACAGTTGAGGCGCCATGAAGGCGCCGCTTTGGGCTCTGGGTCGCTGTGACGGCGTCTCTCACTG
>CM022490.1:29747692-29749976 GCA_011952105.1 Coreoperca whiteheadi | reverse complement strand
CTCTTCTCGGCCTAGTGGCCGTTGTGACTCTGACTTGTTTCACCTAGTGGCCGATGTTTCCACTCCACTGATACGAACATTCCGAAATCACTGGAAAAATAGCTAGAAAACAGGTGGAGAACAGTGGAACCTCACTGAGGCGAGGTGATATCTAGATGAGATGTGAGTGGTCCCGAAATGTACTGAACGTTAGCAGACATCTGATATTTCTGTGTGTGGAAGAACTAATAATGATCCAAGCTGTCAGTCTGGCCAAAGTTAGGACTTTTAGTAGTTTTAATTGTGAAATGTAAAAACAACTTTCATATAGCACCTTACAAAACAGAGTCACAAAGTGCTTTAGAATAAAAACAAAGAATAAATGTAAAATCCAAAACACAAAATAAAGCATAAATTGATTAAAACAATTATAACAAACACAGTCAGTTAAGAAAAAGCCAGAAGATAAAAGTGAGTTTTGAGAGGAGAGTTAAAGAGGATACTGAGGGCCCCGAGCAGCAGAGGCCTTTAGTAATAAGTCCAGATTTAGGAACCATTAGCAGGGTCCTGCCAGAGGATCTGAAGCAGCGATCAGGCTCATAGGGAGTTAGCAGATCTAAGATCAGATATAAGCAAGAGCCTGACCATTCAAGGCTTTAACAACCAGCCGTAAAATCTTCAAATCAATAAAGAAACCAGCGAAGGGCAGATCGCTGCGATGTGGTCGTGTTAACAGCCGCAGCCTTCGGATGTGTTCACCTGCTGATACCAGAGTAAAGTGTAAAGTGCCAGAGTAAAGTGCGTAGTCGAGTCTGGGGGAGATGAAAGCGTCAACGACCTTTTTCTAGATCTGTGAGCGAAACCGACAACCTGATCTTCGTTAACTGAAACATCATCGGTCTGAACTGCTGTGTTTGCTTATAACATCTGGATTGAACAGGCTGTTAAGTTGTTTGAATGAAGTGAGAGGTTAGACAGACACACACACACACACACAACTACACAAACACGCACACATACAGCACACACCAGGGGAGGGAAGAGACACACTGCTGCCTTGTTTAAAGAGAAGTGATACTTGAGCTGAATGAGTGTGTGTGTGTGAGAACAAACCACTCAGTGTAAAGTCCACTCACTGAGCCTGAAGGCCACTAGCAGCTTGACACACACACACACACACACACACACACACACACACACACAGTATGGCCTGTAATTACCTCTTCTGGAAAAGTTTACTGGCAGAAATTCAAGGAAGAGCAGCTCAGTGGAATTCCAGTCATCTGAAAACCTAAATCAATGAAATCTGTGTTTTGTGCACAGATGAACGTCACTGAAGCCAAACATTCATGAAAACGTGAAAAAGTGTTTAATATCAAATAAATGAATAAGACAATATGAAAAATCTTGTGCATGAATCCAGACAAAAAACAAAATGCAACCACATAAATTAAGAAATTAAACTCTTTTCACGCTGCGTCTTTTCGCAGTAACGTTCTTTTTGTCCCTGAAGGCGATTTCCCCCAAAGTGTTTAATTGTTATGTCGCTTTCCATCACAAACCCTGTGCCGTCTGAATCAACCTTCAAAACGTAGAACTCATTCCTCTGATTTTTGTCAAGTCACATCTGTGTGAACGTCTGGCGTTGTTATGTAGCCCTGAAAAAGTTCATCTTAACTTCCCGGAACCCAAGGTGATGCCTTCAGATGTCTTGTTCCTTTCTCCACACTGAGAGGGAAACCAGACAGGAAATGTGCTGCAGATCCCAAAACGAGGAGCTAAAAGAGGCTGAAAAGCTCCAGTTTCAGTCCTCGTGTTACCACGGCAACCTGCTAAATTATTTTACTCAAAGAAGGTCACTGATCTGTTCAGCATCAGAGTAAAAATCCAATCAGTGACCTGCCTGGTTAACGTATTACTCCCAGGAAGAGAGGGTTCCCCTCCAGTAATTAGACTGGGCCCAGGAGTTCATAAAACGCCCAGGTTCTGGTTTGATCCTGGGGGTCTGCTTAATTAGGATTCCTACAGTAAGCGGATCACGTTTAATAATTAGTGAATATCTGCTGAGCACAGTCTCTGGGTTTCACACCGTGGTGGAGGCGGGGTTAAAGCATCACCGTGGCAACCGCAGTGCCATCGACCGCCAGTCTGCAGGGTCGGGAGCAGGTCAAGTGGTTTAGAGCTTCGACAAACCACAAAATGTGACCTTTGACCCCAACTAGCTCTGTCAACTCTGCCCACATACATACAGCAGAAGAAGAAACTCGACATGCCGCCCGTGGTATCATTAGCACAATAACACAAT
>CM022490.1:29730192-29742692 GCA_011952105.1 Coreoperca whiteheadi | reverse complement strand
AAAATGACATCAGAGCCACACGCACATACAAGACATTACCGCAATTAGAACAATTTAAATCGATTAGCAGTAAAACAAAAATAATAATCTGTTCATCTACAAATCCATATTGCAACAAAAATCAGAGGAAGCCTGGTTATATTCAGGCCTGTCGTCAACAACGTCTTCAGCTGCTTCTTAAAACCTCTCTTGTGGTTTGTTGAGATATGAAAGCTGACCGGCGAGGGATAAATCTATACGTCACTGTTCGTCTCAGAGCATCGGTCCATCTGTACTTGCTCTGCCTGAGCAGCTGCTTTGTTCTGCATCACCTGAAGCTCTTCCACAATGCTATCACCTGCAAGGTGCAGCCTGGGCTAAGACACGGGGAGCTGCTTTGTTACAACAGGTAGCCCTTCTTCCTCCCCGAGGACGGGTAACTCCGCAGGCGTCGATCACGAGATGCAAACGTTACTGCGGAGCCACTAATGGTGCCACTGTGTGTGTGTGTGTGTGTGTGTGTGTGTGTGTGTGTTAGCATTCAGAGGGCATTACACGGGCCACATACAGAATATATCTAAGGTGTGTGTGTGTGTGTGTGTGTGTGTGTTCATGTTATCATTGGCTGCAGCAGCAGAGAGACGGCGAGGGGGATAAGGACACGCTTCACAGTCTAGAGGACATCTCGCCTCGTCTGTGTGTGTGTGTGAGATGAGCGATTAGAGATGGTGTGAGTCAAGTCAATTCCTTCTCACACACACACACACACACACACACAGGGTTGTCGTGGTTACCGAGTGGCGCAGCCGGAGACTGACAGGCTGCGGTCGGTTAGCCTGTCTTTCAGCTTTGCGACACGTTTCAGATTTTCAGTCAAACGTCAGAAACTCAGTCAGTGTGAGTCTGTGTTTTCCTCCAGGTGTCTGATCCTGAACGCCTCGCTGCCCTCCTCCTCCTCCTCCTCGGTCTCTGCTGCTAAGCCTGCTGCTTTGTTTTTAGCACTCACGCTAATGTGGCAGCCATGTTGGCTGAAAAGCCAACAGCAGTACTTTTACCAGGATGGGGCTTCAGTATTTCTCCTGTTGATTTCTGTGTTTTAACAACAGGCTGTCTGTAAATGTTCTACATTACATGTGGCAGGCGCAGGATTAAGCTAAATGAAATTGAAAAGAGGGGAGAATCCTGAAACAGCATTTAGACGATTGCGTGGAGAGGTTCCATTTACAGAACATAGCGCTGAGCAGCTAAAAACAAAAATAACGTGGCCTCTTCGTGCCAGAATATAAACCTGGCTACGTCCTTTCACTTCCATGTGGATCTGATGCCTGAGAGCTGTTTCGACTACGACGAAAAGCTCCAATGTGGAAGTGAGTCCCAGTGAAACCAGTGAGTTCATCTGGTCTGACAGGAGGGTAGGAACCAGAACGCTGCCAGATTTTTGTTCCTACCATCTCTTTGTTTCTGTTCCTATTCGATGTGACAGCTGATATTGAGAGGAAGCGGCATGTGAAAATATCTGAGCGCTGCCAAACTGACCAGTGAGTGTGTGTGTGTGTGTGTGTGTGTGTGTGTGTGATGACGGTAACTCTCTGAGCTTGTAGTCTCTCGGTTTGGTTCATTTCAACCCACACACACTCAGACTCACAGTATTGACTAAAGGATCAAATAAACACAAATCCACTCCAGATATTGACTGAAACGAGAGCTCAGACCGTATGTATACAACACACACACACGCACACACACGCACGCACACGCATGCACGCACACGCATGCACACACACACTCACACACACACACACGCACACACACACACAATGAAGTCATGGTGTTAGTATACATACGGTCTGAGCTCTCGTTTCAGTCGATATCTAGTGAATAATATACCCAGTGGTGGAAGAAGTATTCAGATCCTGAAGTGAAAGTACTAATACCACACTGTGAAAATACTGCATTAAAAACATTACTTAAGTATTAAAAGGGTATTACTGTCATATATGATGTCAGTGGGTTATTATTACTGATGCATTCATGTGTAATTAGCATTTGACTTTACAACGGTGCTCACTGGAACATTATGCCTGCTGAACCTCAGCATGTTAGCATTTAGCTCACAGCCCCGCTGCAGAAGGAGGACACTGGATTCGGGGAGCGGCGATCTGTGGAACAAATGTGATGAAATTGCTGCTTTTCTGGAGAATTGCAACGCCATTTCCAAACTCCAGCTCCAGCTCCACCTTCTGTGTTTTGCCGCACGAAAACAAAAAAAATCTCCAGAACAAGGGAGTGTCCACTTTCTTTTTTTTCCGGGCAGGTGCGTCCTTCAGGTTTATCAATGCACGTCAAACCATGCGCTGTGGGCGTCATCCTATACTGAAATCCCAGTGTCCATAGAGAGAATCCTGATTAAAGATTTAAACGGTCACCTGCCTGCTGATTGGAAACACACGTTTAACTGTGCTATAAGAACTGAAGGCCGTTTCTGACAGACGCACCTGACTGAGAGCAGACTGATGCTTTTAAGACTTTAAGCCCGTCTGTCTTTGTGTTGGAGAGCAAAAACAGAAACTGCCTTTGTTCGTGTCATTCATTCAGGGTTTTTGGCTAACAAGCTAATGCTCCTGACAGCTTTCTGCTCCTTTGTATCTGCGCTGCTCTTTAGTTTCTGATGTTTTCGGTATTTCTTTTCCTTTTGTTCTGCACTCGGCTTTCTTGGCCGTCCTGCTGCTTCGCCCTGCCCTCTGTGTTTCAGTCCGTCTGGCTCGAATGCTAATGTTCCCACCATTCTCTGCTCCGATCTGTGTGGTTTAACGGGAGAAAAGGAGAACAGCGCTTTGTTTTCATCTGTTCTGCTGCTCCAACTTCAGCTCTGAATGTAGTTTCCGTTCACCTCGCGGTAGATGGTCTTTAGCTCTCGTCACGCTGGCAGACATTTGCTGTTTTTCAGAACTGGAGATAAGACGCAGGATCCTGGCATCGGGTTGTTTTTACAGAAGGTTAACCAAGGACGGCGAGAGAGTCTTCTCACATTATAAATCAGTGTGAGCAGCAGAGGAGGATTGTGGGAGTCTTGTGAGAAATCACAGGCGAGGTGTGAACATTAAAAGTTAGGTTCAACTCGCTTTGCTCAAACTTTCCCTCCACTTCTGCAGAGTTGTACTGGAGGAGCTGAGCCTGAAGGCAAAGCTCTCGACTTATTGATCAGGTCTACGTCGGGCCCCTTCAGCTGTGGTCCTGAGCTCTCGATGGTTCTGCAGCACATTTAAAACAACATGAGCTCACCAAAGTTACTTTGCCAACATGCGAAAACAGGTCAACAGAGCAGACACAAAATCATGCTCGCACGCATGAAAGAAAAGAGACTGTAGATATAAGCAGCCAAAGTTGGTGACTTCCTGCAGGGCTAGTTAGCTGGTCTCAAGTAAGTTCCCACAGTTTATTCCAGATATTTGTACTTTCTCATAACTGACTGCAAACCATGTGGAGCAGTTTATACTAAGGCAGCCAGGTGCAACACAGCTAATAAACTGCATAACTCTCAAGCTCTTTAGTTTTAGACAGTCTAACACAGTCAGCGGCACACATTTGCATTTCAAAGTTCACCAAAGATTACCTTTACCCCTGCTAATGAATCCAGAAGATATCCAGACGACGCTCGGAGGAGAACCGCAGAGGCACCCAGTTGAGGGGGTCGAGACATCGGATTATGGTGCCTCCTCAGAATGCCTCGGGACCCTCTAGCAGGAGCAGGAGGATGTGGCTAAGGAGAAGGAGGTCTGGGACACCGTGAACACGACCTGAAACCAGATAAGCAGCAGAAACTAGACTGATGGGTTTCATTAGGAACACAGAGAGGGCCGGGGGTTTCTGGATTGTGCCGAGGAGCCGACGTGCGCGCCTCCAAAGTCTTGATTACAAGTCCGGTGTATCTGCTGTCGCGAGCCTAAACCTGTGTTTGCCTTTACTCAGGAAACAAGGCGAAAGAGGGAGCGGTATGACATGGGACAAAAGTCCCCAGCCGAAAACAAACCATGGACATGGCGGTTGTGTGGTATGAGCCCGTTGTACCCAACACTGGGCTCAGAATTAAAAGAACCAAACAGCATTGTCTACTTTTACAGTATTTATTTTACAGTTATTCCTTTTTCCCGAAAATTTCATGGCAAATTTGGCTTCTGTTCATTGTTATAAAAATGTATTTGAGATGTGCTGCAGGGAGAGAAATCCACGATCAAGGCCGTAGATTTCACTGGGTCCAAATTCTCCTAGCAGAACCCCACCAGCCACCAACCGAACTCTGCTCGATTTTCAGAGTATTTAAAAGAAAAACATGTTTTAGTTTTTCATCTGTTCAGTTAGATTTTTTTGAAAGGTTACTGGACTTTTGACAGTGGAACTTCCCTCACATGCTAAAGCTTGGTGAAAGTATTACCTCATGTTTGCACATTCGCCGATGCAGAAGCATTGTGCAAAACAACCGTGGGAGAAACGATTTGTTCTCCGTGTTCACACCTTCTCATTCACCCACTGACCAAAGTAACAGAGGTCGCCTGTGTTGAATCCCCCTCCATTTTGTAAAGAGTGTTTGCAGTCAGTTTGATCCATGGCGAGGTTAGTTTCACCAGTCAGTTTAACCTGATGCATACGGTACCGTTGCTACGGTTACCTGCAGTTTAATTCACTATATCTTGGAGCACATTGGTTAAACTGTTGACCAGAACTATGAGGATCCACCTGTGACCAAGGTATAGAAGATGACCTGGATTCCAGTGAATCTTATTCTTAAACACAAACTCTGATGCTGAAAGGGGGACGATGACGACTTGTCAGGTGTGTTCACATACCTGTGTGTGTGTGTGTGTGGGGGGGGGGGCTGTCTGTCCTGTAGCTCGAAGCACAGAGCCAGCGGCAGAGGTTCAGAGAGTCCGTTTGACATCGTATGACTCCAGACTCTGGGGGATTTAGCTCACTCAGCTCTATTTTGAATTGAAGTTCAGTTTCACTAAATGTAAGTGGTTTTTTGACGGATTATAAAACCGTAAACTGCTGGATTAAACGGGACTTCAGCGCGGACGGAGAGGTTAGCTTGAATGCTGACAAGCAGCTGAACTCCAGTAAATGTAATAAAAGGTCCAACAGGGTGACACTGATCTGCTCCCAGTTTGAAATGAACGGGATTCAAACTAAGCAAAGGAAGTCCTACTGTTGACTCACATCTGCAGACACAACTCCAAACATCTGTTAGGCTCGTATTTGTTCCCTTTCTTCCTGCTGTCAGGACCTGTTGGTGTGTTTGCTGCCGTACGAGATGATTTTCTGGCCCCATGGAGGAGAATGGAGAAGTGCTCCGAGGGTCAGTGGTTCCACAAACCCACTAACTCTCCTAATGAGTCTAAAGACTGCTGCTGCTGATACTACACGTGCCAATATAAGGCGCTGTGGGTTGATGTGTGTGCAGTGAATGTAGTACATTCCCTCCCTCCACCAAAGTCTGTCCCCGTCGGGTAATGAGTTTTATAGCGCTGCCCTCAGTGGCTGAGGCCAAGGTTTCATTTAGCTGAATGTTGGATTATGGATAGGGTTCGCAGTTCTGACTGGTTGGGGTAAGTGTTAAGCTAGAGGGGAAAAAAATGACCAAGGTAACGGCCTCAAAGAAGATATTAACATTATATAAGCTGGAACAGGTACAAAAATACAATTAACAAAAATTTTAATTAAACAATTTGCCAATTACTTTTCTGTCAATCGACAGATTTGAATAAAAAACTATCGCAATTACTGTACTTTTAACTTCTTACAATAATCCCCCAGCAAGCACTTAGCAACGCCTTTGAAACCACTTCAAAACCCTTAGCAACCACCTGCTAACACACCAGCAACGTCACCAAACACCACAACAACAAACGAGTGACTTTTACCGAGTCCACAACAAGTGCCGTCCGTCTGTTGGATCAGGGTTTTTTGGCTGCGGAGGAGTTTTGTTGATAATGCTCTGACATAACAGCGCTCTGGGACTGTGTCCATCCCATCGGTGTTAGTTGACTCAGCAGCTTCATTTCCTTCCTTTCTTTTCTCTAACAAAAGCTGCTTTTCGAACAAAAGTACCAGGAACTTTTCAAGAACTAAAAAGTGCTTTTGGCTCGTCGTGTGCGTTTCCAGCCGAGGTCTAAAGACCCGGAAAGATTAAATTACACCATTAGGTTCCACCCGTCACACAGCTGCATGACTCTGCTGCTTTAACTTATCAAACTCCTGCAGTTCAGCATGAGGACCTTTGCTTATTTTAACCTCTGCACTCACCTGCTTTAAATAACCTGTTTGTGTTACGGTGAAACTGAGAGCCACTACTTCCTCAGAGCGTTGTATGTATTAGAACATGGTAACACAAGCTGGAAGCGTTATGTATCTTTTTACACAAATAGTATCTCAGCCGCTGAGCCGCTGCGCCAGAGAAGGCCGGCCTGTGGCCTGGGAGAGCTGAAGTGACTAACATCTCTTTTTCGTTCATCAATCCCTGCCTCCGTGTGCGTGCGATTCTCTCTCTGATTAAACACCATCTGCCGAGGGTGAGATGGGGGGCGTTGGGAGACCCCTCGTTAGAGACCTTGTTAGGGACTTTGTTAGAAAGTGCCAGACCAATCTGTCCATGAAGCTCAGCCACGTGAAAGCGTGAAGATGAACATGTAGCCAAACACACTCACACACAGAGAGTCGGCTTTCTACGGGCAGTGTATTCTTCACTTTGTTAGTGTGCTGTTGCTGTCGGCGGCACAAACTAAATTTCCGTCTCTGCAGATGATGATATGGAGGCTGGGAAACCCCTGTAATTATAGAAAAGCACTGATTTATCAATTAATACGTTTAAAAAGTATTTATGAAGTGATTGTAATTAATGTGAAGGTGGTTCCGTGGCTTGGAGTTCCAGCTAACGTGTTGTCCTGTTGTACCGTTCACACCTTTGTGTCGTGTTTTTACACTTTCAGGTTCATCCACAATTTTAAAGTTACTTGTGTTCTGAATTTTTAGCAGTTCCCAAACCTTATTGAACCTCGCTGGCTGTCCTTCACCGTAACTTTGCAGATAGAAGCGACACCATGGCTCTCTGCTTCCATCTTTTCTTACTCAGTTCCTCTGCTTCGTGGCTTCTCCCTGCAGGTTCATTGCACTGTGGGACAGTTAAGCTGGATGTTTCTATGTGACGCAGTAGAAGATAACTACAGTGTGGGTTTGGATCTACAGACCACAACACTAATAACACAACGCTACCAGGTGTGTCATTCACGATCCGGTTGTATCCTGCCTGAGTTTACATTCTTTCATTTATCCGCCTTGTCTCTTTACTGAATATGGGACTACTCCATGCGTGGCTGTATTTACGTGGTTTCAGATGAATATAAAAGACACTCTGGCACGACTGCCTTAACTTAAATAAATGTATTTATTACAGCACTGGCTCCAGATACAGTTTTTATATATATATATATATATATATATATATATATATATATATACAGGATAGTGTCTAGATATACCAAAAGAACAAGGTCATACAGAGGGCCGTGGACGGCTCCTCGCAGCTCCAACACCCGGAAGTCTTCTTGTCTTTACAAGCGGACAGTCTGGATGTCCTCTGCGGTGGTGGCAGACGTAGTAAAAGTAGTGATACCACAGTACTGAAGTATTCGTTTGTCGGTGTCGTATCGTTATGTTACTGGACCTTTGTTGTTGAGGTGGATTTTAAATGCGTCGCATACTTTGACTCTGTATTTTAGAAACCGATCCCATGTGGTGTAAAAGCTTAATCTGAAAAGTAACTAAAGCTGTCAAATACCTGTAGTGGCGTAGAAGTATAAAGTAGCGTAAAATACAGTTTTAGTCACGTTCTGCCACCGTTTCATTGATGGCGAGCGGGCGGCAGAGCGAGCACAGTCTTTCTTCGACCCCGCTTCATGTCGTCTTCACTCTGAACAGTCTCCGCCAGAATCAGCCAGTCAGTATCAGACTAATGATTTAAAACTGCGAGACATGTATTGATCAGTGAGGAGCGTCAGGACTCATTTGCACCCCACAACCTCCTCCTTCCTGTCAGCTGAGAAACCAGAAGACCATTAACTGTGAGTCATCCTGTTGTGTGTGTGTGTGTGTGTGTGTGTGTGTGTGTGTGTGTGTGTGTGTGAGAGAGAGAGAGAAGAGGATGCTGGGTAATCTCATTACCTGGGTGGTCTCCACCCTGTGATTGGTGCCTATTATTTTATTACACACACACACACACACATTACCACATGATGACTCAACCTGACCGCCCCCTCAGCTCTATATGTCAGATGTGAGTGTGTGTGTGTGTCTGTGTGAGTGAGTGTGTGTTGTGGTATTACAGTGTATTAGTGCTGTTTATCCGTCTACATTCAGCTATTGATCTGAGCCGGTGTGTGTGTGTGTGTGTGTGTGGCGTCTCCTCGCTGCTGGCCTCTGACCCCGCATGATGGCTTTACTTTACCGTTATTTATGTTATTGTCTTTATTTTAATTACTGGACTAGGCCGAGTGAACACACACACACACACACACACACATATGGATGACATCAGTGGCTGTCGGGTCAAAGCGTGAACATGAGGCTGTAATCCTGTAGAGAGCCTGGCTTTGAAACACAGTCAGTGTTTTCACAGTGTTATTATCTCACACACACACGCACACACACACACACACGCTGTTTACTGTGCGTTGCTTGGTTGTGAAAGCATTGCTAATCCAATTTTGTTTGCTTTTTGAGAAAAATCAAACCGTTAGATGCAGTTTAAAGTCCTGCAGGTGCCCCCTGGAGGCTGCAGTGTTACATTGCAGCATGCTGATGATCGATCGCTTTGTAGAGCCAGTAAACACTAACCAGGGAGTGACGGTGGCCCAGAGGATTTTGCCAACAGATCCCATTAAATGTTACACGCTGGCTCTATTTAAAACGCTTGGTGCCCTCACGCTGAACTCTGTGAAATCTGAACACACACACACGAAAAACATATATGTAGATTCAGCGTGCCTTACACTTTCCAATGATTGGATCGCTGATGTCCGTCCAGAATAAACGTCCATTAATCCGCTTAGAAATCAGAGGAAGAAGAAGCTCCTTGGCTGAGATGCTTTTAAGTTTTTCACCTGCCTGTTCGTATCCGCTCACATCTTTAGATTGTAGATTTAATTCGCACTTGGCATCCTCTTGCCAGGTTTGGTGTCATCGCGCCTGCGCGGAGACAACCCATGCTGCGGACACAGAAGGCACCGGGCGGATGGATAACCTGTTGTTTATCCGTAGTTTTAGTTCTTACATTTCTGTCTGTGTTCAGATTAAACAAATAAAGTACAACGTGTTAATCAGTGAGCTGTAGAGGTGTTGCTACACAGTATCTGGACAGAGCCGGGCTAGCTGTCTCCCCCTGCTACCAGTCTTTATGCTAAGCTAGGCTAACCCCATCTTTAAATGGTGCTTGATTTGAAGTGGCTGTATCTCTGCGTCACGGTGTCCGTGAGGATTTAAAACCGCTGCGCGTCGTCGTCGTTTCCTTCAGTCTGCAGAAACACAGAGTTCACTGTTTAACAGACTGACTGCTGCAGGAAGCACATTATTTCATCAGAGCAGATAAATAACTGGGCAGGAGCATCATTAAAAACTCATCAGCGAGCAGAGAGAGTGTGTGTGTGTGTGTGTGTGTGCGCGTGCGGAGACACTCACTTCAGTTATCAGCCAAACAGATGTGACTATTGTGCTCCATTAATGAGGGTTTAGGGGAATAATTACAGCAAAAAGAGAGCGTTTCTGTGTGTTTTCGCTTTTCCATCTGTTGAAGTTCAGCTGAGAGAGAAACCCGACGCCGGGTTGGTATTCAAGGAAAAACACAAGATATATAAGCGGTCAGATTTCCATGAATCTCGGCTGTGGACGTTCCTGCTCCTCTGAGGATGAATCCTAATGACTCCATGATCGCTCCTTCAGCGCCACCATCAGGCCTAAATGACCTGGTCTTTAACTTACACTGAGCTGAATGAATTTCCTCTCTTAAAAGCTGAATGTAGTCATATTTTCTGGGGTATTTTCAGAGAAATTCTGGGAAAAAAAGAACTATAAAATTCTGTGTGACAATGATATACAGCCCATTTACATAGCATTTTAAGGATTTCTGGTAAATTGTGGCAACAGAAATAATGTCCATGCTTCCATGAATGCACAGAAATGAAACGGGAAAATGGAGCAATTACATTGAAGTGAAGAGGCGTCCAACAAGTACATGAAAGACAATGAAAATGAAAATGCTGTGCCCGACTTTATGTATGTTTTTTTAAACAGAAACGTGTCTGTTTTTATGAAAATATATGTTTTATGTCTTGCCAGCACTGTCTTTTCTTTATTTTCTAATACCTTCACAGATTGAGTTTTTTCAGTTTATTGTGGCAGTACAACGGTCAAGTATAAAACGAATTATCTTCAGTGTGCACTTGTTCCACGCTTAAATGTTTTCTTTAAACCGTTAGTTTTGGAGTAGCATGTTCGTGTAGGTGGTGACCAGGAGCCCGTTTCACCAAACTGCAACAAGCAAGCTGCCGTTTGACCGTTTACTTCCACTCATTTTGACATGTTTCACTAAAACAGACGCCATACTTAGAACCCATGCGGGCAGGACTCTAATTTATCCGCAATTAGCAGCAATAATCATTTGTGAAACATGACACTGCCACCGTTTGCAGTCTGTGAGTAAACCTCCAATAAAGGCCAGCATTTTCAAGTAATGGCTGCACAAACAAACGCTGGTCCCTAAAAGTTCAGGTGGATCAGACTTAACCTCTAAAGTTTTTATTGTAGTAGAATGGCTCACGTGGTGAATTCAACACAATGAAACACTAAAAACAGCCAGAAAAGAGGAAGAGTATGTTTTGAATACCTTTTTAATTTGAAACATCTGCAGGAAGTGTTGAGTTTCATTGAGAGTAGCTTAATATATAGCCGCACGACCGTCTATAATGTGTGAATGGAAACAGTTTTGTTGACGGTTGTACTGATGAAAGTAGAGGAAATAAACTGAACTTTTAAAATAGAGGTCTATATTGTGCTGCATACTGGAGAATATAAACAGTGAATTACCTGTCTGATCAGACTGGCTTCTCACCTCCTCATGTTGTCATATTATAAACCATGTCAGCAACATGCAGTCTGATAAACGGTCGTGATATTAAAGTCAGTGGACTGAAAACGGTGAATGGAGATGGCTGCATGTCAGTCCAGCAGGGATTACTGCAGATTTACCTTGACAGAGCATTAACTCAGAGAGGGATGATGGAGGGGCGATGGATGATGTTGGCTGCAGCAGATGAAGGATTTAGCATTTTATTTTCATGTTTTTGCTCAGATTATGCCTTCTTTTTCTCTACCTGTTGATGATGACAAGCCGGTACGGTCCCATATACTCTCTCTGCCTGTAATCCTATGAAGCCTAAATCTGTCTCTCTCTCTCACTCTGTCACACAGTACTGAGGAAGAACGAAAAATGTGGACTGATAAATCAATGAAATAAATCAGTGACACGCGCCCATTAAATGTCCAACAACATTAACATCTGTCTTCTCTTCCTACACTACAGTCAATCAGAAACCTCTTTGTAAAATGGAAACAGATTCGTGAAGCTTCAGTGAATCAGAGCACTGATCACAGCTTTAAAAACCTCTTTAATAAAGACGTGCAGATGACGTTAAAACCTCTTTAATAAAGACGTGCAGATGACGTTAAAACCTCTTTAATAAAGACGTGCAGACGACGTTAAAACCTCTTTAATAAGTGAGGCTCGCTGAGGGATTTTAACAGTTCCTGGACGACAGCGGAGGAAGGAGATCCATCAGGCTGTGATATGGTCACATTTAGGCTAAACCAGGTCTGTCTCATGTTATTTAACATGGTCCAACCTGGTTTTACGTGGTCTCACCTGGTGTGTGTTCATTGTATTTTCAGTTGTCTCACCACTTAACAGCTGTTGTGCCTCCAAACACGGGAGGAGAAAACCCTTAATAACCTCGCTTCCTCCTCTGCAGGAGATGTTGTGGATATCTACCAGAGGGAGTTCCTGGCGTTGAGGGAGCGCCTCCACTCGGCGGAGCAGGAGAACCTGCGGCGCTCCAAAGAGCTGAATCTGGTCCTGGAGGAGATCAAGAGGGCCATTGCCGAGAAACAGGCGCTGAGAGACATCAACCGCACCTGGAGCAGCCTCTCCGGTCAGTGAGGAGCAGATTATTTGGTTCTGTTTCATTCTGTTTCCTGTTCCGCCAGAACTAACCTGGTCTAATCTAATATAATCCGGTGCGTTTTAATCTAGTCTCACCTGGTCTAATCTGCTTCCTGTGGTCCAGAATGAGTCTAACCCGGTTTAATCTGTAATGTAGTTTTACCTGGTTTAACCTTGTCTCATTCGATCTGGTCCAATTTTGTATAATCTAGTTTTAAAGGAGCTGTAAGCGACATTCTTCTTCTTTTCCTTTGGGCTG
>CM022490.1:29717928-29729255 GCA_011952105.1 Coreoperca whiteheadi | reverse complement strand
AGCACACTTCTCCTCCATTCCTCGGGCATCCTCTCACTCTCCAAGATCTTGTTAAACAAACTAGTCAGAAACTCTACTGCCACCTCTCCTAGACACTTCCATACCTCCACAGGAATTTCCTCAGGACCAACCAGGATCAGCTATAAGCGACATTCACTGACACTAAATGTCGCACTAGAGCACCAGCGTCTCAAATGGGTGCTATAGTGCACCAGACTCCATTGAAAAAAACAGTAATTTTGCGCCATCACTCCACTTTATATTTACACACCAAATAGCTGTTTGCTGCTACATTAATGATCAAAAGCATTTACAGAAGCTTTAAGTAGTCTAATCTAGTCCAACATGGTCTCACCTGGTCAGACTTTCTGTAATTGGCTCTCTGTGGTCCAGACTAAATCTAATCTGGTCTTTCGTGGTCTAATCTGCTCTCTCTGTGCGCAGAGCCTGATCTATCTGGTCTAATTTAACCTGCTCTGAACTGGTCTAATCTGGTTTTGCTGGTCCCCTCTGGTCTGACCGGCTCTCTCTGTCTCTATTCAGAGGAACCCTGACTGAATCAAACCTGTCCTGCTCAATCTTGGTTTAATCTGGTTTTATCTCACCTAGTCTGGTCTACCTGCTGTAGTCTAACCTGCTCAAATCGGATCTAACCGGGTCTAGTCTAACCGGGTCTGTCATGTTCGGTCTCATTCAGAGGAGACGAGGCTGAAGCTGTGGAATGTGAGCAGCAGTAAAAACGTCCTGCAGCTTCCCTCCATCTTCCATCATCTTCCTCACCTGCTGAACAGAGAGGACAGCCTGCTGCCCGCCGTGCACCTGGGACAGGGACGCACCGGAGGTAAAAACAAACTTCAGACATTTCTATGAAAAATGGTCAAAAAATAAATTATATATATATATAATCATGATTCACGTGTACCCATTTAATCTTTGAATTAAAAGCAGGGAGAAAATAAGAAAATGCCTTGAACTGCATCAGATCACCTTAAACACACTCACACACACACACACACACACACACACACACACACACACTGCTCCACTGCTGGCCCGGGGCACCTAACAGAACCAGTAGCCCAGGCACAATGCACCTTCCCTGGGGAAACAGCTCACCAAGGCCCCCTGATACACGCCACATCCCCTGGAGAATAAAACAAACAGCTACAACCAAGGTCACTGTGTGTGTGTGTGTGTGTCTGTGTCATGTCTAATTTATTTATAAAGCATTTTTTCTTCTTAGTTAACCATTTCCTGACCAGCCTGCTTTACATGAAGGGCATAAATACATATAAAACCAGAGAGAACAAACACATGAGAAAACGTAAGATATTTGTGTGTGTGTGTGCGTGTGTGTCTCGTCAAATGTATTTATGATGCACTTTGAGTAAAACAGGTTAGTCAGACGGAAAGTGCTTTATGGTGCCGCGAAGGACAGAGAGATAAAAATGAGAAGGAACACAGCAGGAAATGTATATATATATATATAATCTGATTTATATATAAATGTTTGGGAACAACACAGACTCACCACAAAGTGTTTTTTCCTGGTGAATCAAGAGGAGAAAATCAGGTTAAAGCAGGACAGTGTGTGTTTTGTTGTATTTATTTTCCTGTTAGCTGATTTTCACACTTTGACCTCTGACTCGTCCTCATTTTGTCCTGGCTCTGTGTATTTGCTGGGAACACCCGACGTTCCCGGCCCTCTGAACGTTCCTCTGGCTCCGTGTATTTGCTGGGAACACTCAACATTCCCAGGCCCCTGTACGACCTGCCAGGACTGTGTATGTGTTAGAAACGCTGCACGCTTTCATGCCTGCCCAACCTGCTTGGCGCTGTGTATCTGTTGAATAATTCACACTCCCCCCTGAACTACCTGCCAACACTCAACGTTCCCAGGTCACCAGGAACTACCTACTGACTCTGCGTACTTAGGAACATCTAAAAACGCCCGTCGGCTCTGTGTATTTGCTGGAAACATCGAACACTCCCAGACGTTTGGAACTGCTTGTGGCTCTGTGTTTGCTGGGAAGGTTTCACACTCCAATGCCTCTGGCGCTACCAGCCGCCTCTGTGTAAGGGCTTGAACTAGCGTCAAATATAGTTGGTGCTGCAGACAGTAACGCCACAGCAGTAACAGCGTAGTGGCAACAACATGCGTCTGTTCATTCATCTTGCCAAAGTTACCCGCTGAGTTGACGACACGCTGACGTCAGGCGCTCGGCCGCTAACAAACCAATCAGTGTTAAGATGCAGCCCACATAACCGATGACGACAGGACGCAGGTACGTCGTGTGAAGTTCTTTAGTACGCTGGCGTGATTCCAGTGTGAAGCCAAACCAAAACTAAACGCATGTATAAAATGTATCAACACATGAGCTGGTTGGACTTTCAGGTGTGAAAACACCCTTAAACGAAATAAGCATGGCGCTTCCTCTAGTTACCGTTGGTAAAGTATTCCAACTTGTGCACGCTTTAATAGAGAGGACATTTTGTGCAAAAGAACAGTTGACCAAGTCCTCATCTCACTACTTCTCTTTTTGATAAAGTCCCCCTGGGCGGTGGGGCCGTTCCATTCTATATCTATATATATCTTTATATAAAACTACCAGTTTTAAACACTTAGGAGCCGATGCTTCTCTAAAATTGAACAATGGTGAAATGACTGTGGTTTCCTGAAGTGCTTTTTTTGTACAGTTGATCGATGGATCAACATGCGGGATAATCTTACAATGCAGGGGGGATTTAGCAGCATCTGTTGGACTAAAAGGCCTGATTTGTTTCTAATTTTGAAGATTATCTTTTATAGTTTTGGCTACCTTTTTTTTTATCAGTTTTTTGAAAGTGAGGTTTGAATCTGTAAAACTCACAGAGGCAGAACCTCCACATCCGTGTACAGTCAGGCTGCTGTAACCTTTGACCTCCTGGCTGTTTTCCCTCCTGTCTCTGACGAGTGCTGTTTCCTCCGTCTGCTCGTTCTTCAGACGTTCATCGCTGCTCAGGCTCTGTGCTGTTAAAGGAGAACCTAAAATCTCTTCTGTTGTGTGTGTGTGTGTGTGTGCAGTTTCCATAGTGATGGGGGTTCCCAGCGTGAAGAGGGAGGTCCACTCCTACCTGACCGACACGCTCAGCTCTCTGATGTCAGAGCTCAGTGCTGCCGAGAAAGAGGACTGCGTCATCGTCGTCCTCATCGCAGAGGTCAGTGTGTGCGTGCGTGCGTGCAGTGCAACACATGAACCCTTATCTTTATAACTCTCTTACTGTCGTTAAATCTCACGTTCAGACTCCGACCAGCAGCACGTCAGCGCGTCTCTCTCAGCGCCGTCCCACTTCCTGTCCGCGGCTCTCCGCCCCGAGCCCGTTGGTTCCTGCTGAAGACGTAGATCTTTAAAAACACCTCTCAGATATGTAGTTTCATGTTTAACTTCCTCAAACAGCTGCTCGCGGCAGCTTCTATCAATCAGGAGGCGTCTGCTTGCTGGTTCGAGTCGTGCGATGTGGTGACGAGAAGAAGAATGTAAATAGTAGAAACTGTGTGTTCAGTGGTCGTGTTTTAATGAACCAGCTCGTCACCGTGACGATCAGACGGCCTTCACATGTTCTCAGACTGTACAGAGATCATTCTGTGTATACTGTACACTGCTGTACTCGGCCCACGTGCTGTAGCTGGGAGGGTTTGAGGACAAGCACGGCGGATACAACACGAGTCACTTTATGAGCTTTTATCGCGCACACATACGCAACAATCATCCATAACCTAGGTAACCCGAATGCTACCGCTAGCTAGCCTATCAGCTGGATATTAGTGGCATTATTTAGCTCGTTAGTTAGGTTGTAAACCTGCGACAAAACACAAACACAAAACAAAAGGGAACAGCCGAAAGGAAAAGAAGAAGAAGAAGATGTGATGTTAATTCTCGATCTGAACTACTGGCAATGCCAGTTTATAGACACTCGCCGGCGAGGTGTATCAGCCCCGACTACCAACAGAATAAAAGTGAAACCTAAAGGCGGCATTAGCGCACCGCGACTAACTAAGCATACATGGACACAGTCTGGTGACCAGGAGCGATAATGAAACAACCCTGTAGCCTAGTAAGATTATAACATATGTGAAATATAACATACATGTGCCTGCATTTGGAAGAAGACGATAAATGTACACACTCAAATACTCCAGAACATAATAATAACTTCAATCACTTGTTATCTATATATGAACAATAGTTACACCTGCAGTCTGACACACCTGTTCGCTGGACTCATGCGCCAGGATTGGTAGACTGGCCCAAGTCCTGCTGACTAGGGCTGTAACGGATCGCAGTTGATCGGATCACGATCTGTGCTTCATAATGTGTTCACGTGAACAGGGCGTGTTAATAAGTCAACCATGGCCAGCGGCGGAGCAGAAGAGCTAGAAAAGCCTCCCACATCATTTAAAGCGCACGTATGGGAGCGTTTCGGCTTCCCCATAAAATATAATGATGACGGAAGAAGGGCGAAGGACAGAACTGTACCGGTATGTAGACACCCACAGTTCCTGGCTGTACGTTTTCTCGTTAGGTGGAGCGTTTAGGACGTTAGGTGAAGCGTTTAGGACGTTAGGTGAAGCGTTTAGGATGTTAGGACGTTAAGTGAAGCGTTTAGGACGTTAGGTGAAGCGTTTAGGACGTTAGGTGAAGCGTTTAGGATGTTAGGACATTAAGTGGAGCGTTTAGGACGTTGGGTGAAGCGTTTAGGACGTTGGGTGAAGCGTTTAGGACGTTTGGTGAAGCGTTTAGGACGTTGGGTGAAGCGTTTAGGACATTAAGTGGAGCGTTTAGAACGTTAGGTGGAGCGTTTAGGACATTAAGTGAAGCTTTTAGGACGTTAGGTGGAGCGTTTAGGACATTAGGACGTTAAGTGAAGCGTTTAGGACGTTAGGTGAAGCGTTTAGGACGTTGGGTGAAGCGTTTAGGACGTTGGGTGAAGCGTTTAGGACGTTTGGTGAAGCGTTTAGGACGTTGGGTGAAGCGTTTAGGACATTAAGTGGAGCGTTTAGAACATTAGGTGAAGCGTTTAGGAAGTTGGGTGAATCGTTTAGGACGTTGGGTGAAGCGTTTAGGACATTAAGTGGAGCGTTTAGGACATTCAGTGGAGCGTTTAGGACGTTAGGTGAAGCGTTTAGGACGTTAAGTGGAGCGTTTAGGACGTTAGGTGAAGCGTTTAGGAGGTTAGGTGGAGCAGTGGAGCGTTTAGGACATTCAGTGGAGCGTTTAGGACGTTAGGTGAAGCGTTTAGGACGTTAAGTGGAGCGTTTAGGACGTTGGGTGAAGCGTTTAGGACGGTAGGTGGAGCGTTTAGGACGTTAGGACGTTAGGTGGAGCGTTTAGGACGTTAGGTGAAGCGTTTAGGACCTTAGGATGTTAAGTGAAGCGTTTAGGACGTTAGGTGAAGCATTTAGGACGTTAGGACGTTAAGTGAAGCGTTTAGGACGTTAGGTGGAGCGGTAAGCGTTTAGGACATTAAGTGAAGCATTTAGGACGTTAGGTGGAGCGTTTAGGATGTTAGGTGGAGCGTTTAGGACGTTAAGTGAAGCGTTTAGGACGTTAGGTGGAGCGGTAAGAGTTTAGGACATTAAGTGAAGCGTTTAGGACGTTAGGTGAAGCGTTTAGGACGTTAGGTGGAGCGGTAAGCGTTTAGGACATTAAGTGAAGCGTTTAGGACGTTAGGTGGAGCGTTTAGGATGTTAGGTGGAGCGTTTAGGACGTTAGGTGAAGCGTTTAGGACGTTAGGACGTTAAGTGAAGCGTTTAGGACGTTAGGTGGAGCGGTAAGAATTTAGGACATTAAGTGAAGCGTTTAGGACGTTAGGTGAAGCGTTTAGGACGTTAGGTGAAGCGTTTAGGACGTTTGGTGAAGCGTTTAGGACGTTGGGTGAAGCGTTTAGGACATTAAGTGGAGCGTTTAGAACGTTAGGTGAAGCGTTTAGGAAGTTGGGTGAATCGTTTAGGACGTTGGGTGAATCGTTTAGGACGTTGGGTGAAGCGTTTAGGACATTAAGTGGAGCGTTTAGGACGTTAAGTGGAGCGTTTAGGACGTTAGGTGAAGCGTTTAGGAGGTTAGGTGGAGCAGTGAAGCGTTTAGGACGTTGGGTGAAGCGTTTAGGACGTTAGGTGGAGCGTTTAGGACGTTAGGACGTTAGGTGGAGCGTTTAGGACGTTAGGTGAAGCGTTTAGGACGTTAGGACGTTAAGTGAAGCGTTTAGGACGTTAGGTGGAGCGGTAAGCGTTTAGGACATTAAGTGAAGCGTTTAGGACGTTAGGTGGAGCGTTTAGGACGTTAGGTGGAGCGTTTAGGATGTTAGGTGGAGCGTTTAGGACGTTAGGTGAAGCGTTTAGGACGTTAGGACGTTAAGTGAAGCGTTTAGGACGTTTGGTGGAGCGGTAGGAGTTTAGGACATTAAGTGAAGCGTTTAGGACGTTAGGTGAAGCGTTTAGGACGTTAGGTGGAGCGGTAAGCGTTTAGGACATTAAGTGAAGCGTTTAGGACGTTGGGTGAAGCGTTTAGGACATTAGGACGTTAAGTGGAGCGTTTAGGACGTTAGGTGAAGCGTTTAGGACGTTTGGTGAAGCGTTTAGGACATTAAGTGGAGCATTTAGGACGTTAGGTGAAGCGTTTAGGACGTTGGGTGAAGCGTTTAGGATGTTAGGTGGAGCGTTTAGGACGTTAGGTGGAGCGTTTAGGACGTTAGGACGTTAAGTGAAGCGTTTAGGACGTTAGGTGAAGCGTTTAGGACGTTAGGACGTTAAGTGAAGCGTTTAGGACGTTAGGTGAAGCTTTTAGGACGTTAGGTGGAGCGTTTAGGACGTTAGGACGTTAAGTGAAGCGTTTAGGACGTTAGGTGAAGCGTTTAGGACGTTAGGTGGAGCGTTTAGGACGTTAGGTGAAGCTTTTAGGACGTTAGGTGGAGCGTTTAGGACGTTAGGACGTTAAGTGAAGCGTTTAGGACGTTAGGTGGAGCGTTTAGGACGTTAGGACGTTAAGTGAAGCGTTTAGGACGTTAGGTGAAGCGTTTAGGACGTTAGGACGTTAAGTGAAGCTTTTAGGACGTTAGGTGAAGCGTTTAGGACGTTAAGTGGAGCGTTTAGGACGTTAGGGGAAGGTTATGAGCTGGACCACAGTCGTTTTTCTGGCTCGACAGTCCAGCAGTGTTCCTATCACAGCCAGTTTCAATGATTTCACACATTTCACTTCCTTTGCTGCCATGTTTTCGGTTTCCCTCCTCGTTCCGTTGCTCTGTGAGTTTGTTTTAATTTGTGTCTCCATTTGTCATTTTGATATCTTTCTCTTCTCCCTTTTTCCTCCGGGCTGATATTACATTGAAAATCCCCTCAGGGTTTTTGTCTCACAGACACAGTTTGGAATTTCCTCGCTGATGGATTCCAACTTTAACTCAAGTTAAAAGAGAGCTCAGCCCCCACCGACACGTTGGACGCTCAGGTATGGACGTCCAGAGATCTTTGCGGCCTGAAGACTAGTCGTCACACGGCGTCTCAGCAGGGTCTGTTTCTGCAGCGAAGGCACTTAGAGCTTTTAAAGTGGCGAGATGTGCGCCATGAATTTTACATGACTGAAGGATGTTGCCTTGAAAGAGCAGAAGAACATGTGACGTAACTGAAATCCAGTGAGCCCCCTGCAGACCCACAACACGCTCTTTGCTTCACATGAACAGGTCTATGATCAGTGCTACGCTTCATTTTAAAAAAAGAGAAGACAAACTGTGGGTAGGAAAGAGTCTGAGGCTGAAGACGAGGAAGGGTCGCCTGGGTCCAGACAAATACGAAGGACATGAGACAAGCTTTATTTGCAAGGTCGTTTCCAGGTGACTGACAAGCTAATAATAAAGACACAAGGGCGTCGGCCTGGTATACTTACACAATGACGTGAAACAGTAAACTATATTTACATGTAATACTGGTTTATTGTGCTTTCCACAATAATGGTGATACAACGGTAACCCTAGTTAAAATAATTTCCTTTATTGCTTTTAGAGAGCAATATTAACTGTGTTCAGTTTTTGGTTTCAAACAGTTGAATTTTAAGATATTAACAAAATCAGCCTTGAAAGCTTAAAAAACTAATTACACCAATGGAACATATCCACAAAAACTACATTGTGTAATTCCTAAATATCCGTTTATCCTCTGAATGGTGTTCTTTTTTTATAGATTTTGTGGGATGTGTGTCAAATTAACATTTTCATGTCGTAAAAACACTCAAAATCCCCTGGTTTCAGGCTTCTGACTCGCCGCCCACATCACAGTGTTGCTCTGCGATTTGAAATAAGGTTTGGTGATGTGCTAACTGTGCTAACCAACGGTTGTTTCTGCTGGTTGGAGAAACAAAAGAGCCAATCAGAGCTTTGGGGGCGGGATCAAGAAGTCAGCGCCCCGTGGCAGAGGCGGAAAAATGGTAACAAGACAGGTTTTAGTAAAAACGCTGACCAGGCTTCGCTGTGATTTGGCTACTTCTTGTAATGTGCGCAGAGTAAAAAAGTGGCATGTTGTCCCGGGCAGCCGGCCGAGTCGGGCCCGAGCTCAGAGAGCGGCCGGATGCCAAAGCACTCGGGTGTGTCCCAGCGCCGAGGACCAGCTGCTCTGGGGCCAGATCTGGCGGCCGGAGCTTCCTGAGGTTCAGCTGGAGCTCAAACTGTAAACCTGACCGGCAGACAAACAGCTCGACGTCCAGACTTCGATCTCCTTTTAGGCTCCCGTGATGCTCTCATCGCTGTTTCAGCGGGAAGAAGCCTCTTGCAGGAAGCTCAACATTTGGGGGTAATCTTGGCATCAGTAATAGCTGAGCCAGCCAGCAGTACTGGTGTAATGGGTCACTAAACTCACGGTTCGGATGACATCACGGCTCAGAAAAAAAAGGGGGGAGGAGACCATTTTTTTTCTGATCCGAAAAATGATCCGTGACTCGTGATCCGTGATGTGATCCGAACCGTGAGTTTTGTGATCCGTTACATCACTAATTACGTCATACGTCACAAGCTCAGATTTAACTGAAACTCTCAGCTTTCACCAAGGGGCCAAATCGTTTGGTTTGAGGGGCGGATTTGCCCGATGGGGGCCACTATTTGCCGACCACTGGCCTAAACGAACCGAATAAAACAGGAAAACACGATGTAGCGGCTTTCTAGGGGTTCTTTGTGGTGAAAGAGTCCCTCAGGCCAAACAGCTCGCTCAGCTGGGCGCAGCTTAAGGAAACCTCCTTGAATCTGTTAGCCGGAGCTTTAGGTTTCCACCAAACTGAAACAAACTCCTGCAGCTCGACACACAGCCGACCACCTCCCTCTGTGAATCTGAACCTGGTTTTAGGCTCCCAAGATGCCCTCAGTCTGCTTCACAGGATTCTGACCCCGAAATCTCTTTGGTGTTAAAATGGCCAAATGTAGCTGCATGCGTCACATCGCCAGCCTTCAGTGTTTGTATCAGAGCCTCGACAGACTCAGAAAGAGAAGATCTGTCAGTAAATACTGGCGGTTACAAGTGCGAAGCATCCTCAGCGAGCAGCTCTGAACTGCGTCTGCTCCTCGTTAACACTGAGCTCCGTGGTAAACTCCACCCAGCTGGCACCTCCAGGACGCCAAAGCAAACCACAAACTCTGCGCAGAGACTGACGGGCTGCGGCTCCGCTCGGCTGGTGGAAACATGTGTGCGACCTTCAGAGCCAGATGACGGCGTCCCAGAGGGACGAGCAGGAGGCTGAACTCTGATGTCATCGATTGCTCAAGTTGTTGTTGATGTTCGAGTGGGAACAAGTGTGTGTGTGTGTGTGTGTGTGTGAACGATGAAGACTGAGGAGAAGCTCCGCCCGCCTTAAGTTTGGTGGTGAACGCAGCTGAAACACAAAACGTGCGTCTCGTTGCGTTTGCCGTCTGTTGCCCAGGAAACAAATCTGGGCTCGTGAGTCGCTTCTGTCCTCTCTGATATGAGTGGGGTGGACAAAATATTAGAAACACCTGTTCAGAACAATAAAATTACAATTTATTACAAAAGTTGGTGTTTCTCACTAATTGTAAGCTTCATGAAGGGAGGACTTACTGTATTAGACTGCCTTAGTTCAACAGTAAGCTGTTCTCTCATTGGTCCGTTCAGGTGAACACACACCGCCAGTGTCCTGACACGCATCATCGCCGTTGTCCTACCACACAGCGAAAGTTCTGTCTGCTTAGGGCAGCCGGAATCGGCAGATCCTGGCTACCTCATCCGGCCGAGCCCCTTCCAGTTGGCTGCCTCGGCTCTCGGAGACTTTTCAGATCTTATTCGAATGAATCGAACTGTGATCACACGGAGAGTTCGCGGCTCCTTTTTCTAATCATGTTTATGGGAAAAGGTCCGAATGGGCCAGTATGCGTCGGTATGGGGGCGGGGTTAGTACCTCTGCTGATGTCACAGTAACACCTGACACCTGTGTGTGTGTGTGTGTGTGTGTGTCTTGTTGAAGTAAAGAATCTAAACTAGTTTTCTCTCTCTGTGTGTGTTGTCAGGCGGACCAACAGTATGCCAGCAGCGTAGCCGACAACCTGAAGCGCCTGTAAGTCCGCCGGCATGATGGGATGCCGTTTCTATGGCAACAGACCCGAGAGGAGATTCTTCATTTCTTCTCTCTGTGTGCGTGTGTGTGTGTGTGTGTGTGTGTGTGTGTTGTGTTTGGTGTCGTCTCGTGATCAGCAGCCTTTGATCACGGCCGTGTGTGTGCCATTGTTCACAGCTTGTAGTCAAAGTGCAGCATGTTACTGCAGGATTCATTTACTACACACTCACACACACACACACTCACACACACACTCACACACACTCACACACACTCACACTCACACACACACACTCACACACACACTCACACACACTCACACACACTCACACTCACACACACACACTCACACACACACTCACACACACACACACTCACACACACACTCACACACACTCACACACACTCACACTCACACACACACACTCACACACACACACACTCACACACACTCACACTCACACACACACACACACTCACACACACACTCACTCACACACACACTCACACACACACTCACACACACTCACACTCACACACACACACTCACACACACACTCACACACACACACACTCACACACTCACACACACACTCACACACACTCACACACACACTCACACACACACACCCACTCACACACACTCACACACACACACTCACACACACACACCCACTCACACACACTCACACACACACACACACACACACACACTCCCACACACACACACTCACACACACACACCCA
>CM022490.1:29678294-29711686 GCA_011952105.1 Coreoperca whiteheadi | reverse complement strand
TCCCCCTACCCCTCCTCCCCCCTCTCCTCCTCCTCCTCCTCCTCCCCCACCCCCTCCTCTCTCTTCTCCTCCTCTCCCCCTCCCTCCTCCTCTCTCTCCTCCTCCTCCTCCTCCTTCACATCCTCCTCTCTCTCCTCCTCCTCTCCATCCTCCTCTCTCTCCTCCTCCTCCTGAAATGAGTTTCTAGTCAAGCGTCACGAGTCTGCTTCAGGTCTTTGCGGTCTCTTAATGCTGCCCATAAACATGATAGAGGACCTGAGGCTTGAATATGTTGGCCCCCGAGTCTCAGGTAAGTCACATCTCACGTTACAGGTGTCCTTAACGGTGACGTAAATCTACTGTACAGTCTTAGCCTTGACGTCTGTGCTGCGCGAGGATGTCATGTTTCCTGGATTAGAATAAAAGGTCTGGAAGATTTAAGAGAATGTGTCCGCCTCCATCCAGCCCGACCGCCACACCCTTACTGTCCACGTCGCCACACGAAGGACCGTTGGCTGACCATCGACTGGACGTAACTCCTAGACCGCCACGCAGACCGATGACAACATTCACACCACGCCGGACCCCTCGTGTGGCGTTGAAGTGCCTGTGGGGAAACGCCCAGAACTTTGCATCAGTCGCTAAACAGCAACGTTTTTAGCGCAAATAAAATTCACCAGGTTCACGTGATTCTTTTGCCAACATCAGCCTGACTGAGCGACACACCGTCGATCGACATCGACACATATAATACACAAATATTTGGATCCTTACATTTGGTTCTTAAAGAGTTGTGACGGAGATCTGTCGTGAGTGGGACACTTTACAATGTAAATGTGAACTTGTCAGTACTGTTTCTAAATCACATTTCTTGTTTTTGTCAGCCGACGTACACGGACTCGCCTGCTCAGGCTGTGTTGCTTATTATTTAAGACTTTTATACCTACATAGATAGATGATAGATTAGATAGATTTACGGGAATGCAGCGCTCCTCCACTGCCACTCTCAAATCTTGCGATTGCAATAACGTCAGTACAGCTGACCGGTTGCCTAAACGTTGACTGCGATGGATTATTAATCCGCAGCTGCTTTTTCGATTCATGCGAATGGATTTTTATAGAAATTAACAGAAACCTGTGGCTGCCCGGAAGGAAGGAAGTCAATCGAACAACTGATTTCACACCTCCAGAAAGGTCAAGTGCTCATGATTTGCAGTGAACGGGCTTAAATATGTCTCCTCTATACACACTTGAGGAGCATCGATTCAGCGAACGGAAGACGGACGTCTGCGGCGATTCGTCCTTTTTAACGCTGTCTGTATGCAGACTGGAGCGTCCTCCCACCTGCGGAGGAGCCCATTAAACGTTTCCTCTCTGGACTCTGATGTTCTCTCGGCGGCAGGTGGACGGCAGCAGAACGGGCCTCGGAGTCGTGGCGTCGCATATCAAACGCCGGTTGCTCAGCTCACCTCCCAGAGCGACTCGCAAAAACCGAACTCGGGTGTTTGACCGAGAGCCAACAGGAAGAGGAAGTGAGTGGCGATGCTTGTTGGGTGCGTTTGCACGTTTCAGCTGCCCGGTGGAGGAGTTTGGTTTACGGCTGAACCTCGTGTCACTGTTGCAGCTGTGCGTCAACACTACGCAAAATACTGGAATGTTCCCGAAATATTATAATGTTTAATTTCCTCAAAATGAAACATGTCACAATAAAACAACAATAAAAAAACCCCACCCTAAACATCGTGTTTTACTCACAATAGCCACAGTAGCTGGTTAGATTAATGACTTTGATACCACAAATAAGCAACAACCGCAAATAAGTTCCACTCTAAAACTGGTCAGATGTTTGATGAGCGTCCTTATTGAACACACTTTGATAAAAACTGATAATACATATATTTAAATAAACACAAGCAGAGGCAGCGCTGGGTTTGAAACTGCAGTGGGTTTTATTGTAAAGATACTTCACAGTGAGGTTAACCGTCTGTCAGCTGTCGACTCATCTCAGCGCTGCGCTGCTGTTTACAGGCCGTCAGCAAACCCTGCGGACGCCTTTCAACGAGGCGTCTGCGGCCGATACCTGCAGCGTGTCGGCGCTCTGTAACCAGCTGCGTCAGCTTCTGATTTAGACGTCTGGGATGTGGATCGTGATTATCAGACCTGTTACTGCTGCGGCTTCGTGACGCCTTGCAAACAGCAGTGTTTCCACGCGCTCACAGATAATGTTATAATGGGATAAAGAACCTGAACAACAGTCCGAGTACATTGGAGCTGATTAGTTACGTGACGCGTTTCAGTAAAATATCAGGCTGTCGATGAGAGAAACCGTCTGCTGACAGCAGCCGGAGCTCTGTGCACGTTATGTACATTACATTTATGTACCGCCTGCCCACGGAGGGTTAGGTGGCAAAACAAAAGCGAGTTTGAACATGACATATTGAGACCTGCTGACTCAAACATGAACTTTGCGGTGTTGAACTTTAATTGGAAAGACTGAAGACTTCAGTGGGTCCACTGCAACACTGCCTGCAGGGCAACATTGGAAGGACTGCGGGTCAGTTTTAAAGGACGCAGTGAACAGAAGAAGCTGCGCTCAGCTGTAAGAGGAATATCTCCCTCTGTTTTAAAACGCTGGTTCTGGTTGTAGTGCAGATTTTGGGCAGGGAAGCAGCTGACGATCACCACCACGTTAAATATTCCCGCTGATGGCTGTGGGGGAGGGAGAGGGAGCGACAAGCCTGCTTCTGTGTTAACTTTACTGTTTCCCTATAAAAAGCTCTTTTCCCCATGATTGTTTTTAGGCCTCAGCGGGATTATAAAAAGGCTATTGACTCCCTGTAGTAAAAACCACTTTAAACTGTGGATAAACTGCTGTGTGAGGAGATGAGCGGAGGCTGGTGAAGGGGGGGTGGCGTTTATTTATGGTACAATAAAGCGAAAGAGACAAGAGGGGGGGGGGTTGGGGGTTCCTTCCATATCAGCAACATCCAACCATTAACTCTCTAAACCGCACAGCTGCTCAGTGGGTCTTTAACGTTAAGTTTGAAATAATAACAGAACTGCCGAGAGTAACAAATAAAGACGTAAAGTTCATAATTAAATATAGTTTCTGTTAGGATCCCGTCTACTGCTGATGTGAGCTGCTACATGAGGAAAGGTCCCCTTCTAATAAGCCTTCTATCCCACCAGGCAGAATACTTTCTTCGTGTGTGTTTCGTTTGAATAATTAACAACCAATCTGCGTCAGAGACCTCAGTCCTGCTCCTTCTTCTTCTTCTGTGGTGTGCTGTGTTCGGGCTGATGTTCAGCTCTGAGCAGAAACACCTGAGTTGTTGAGCCTCCCGCGGCCCCCGTCTGCCGCTGCTGTAAATACTGAACAGTGTGTTTGCTCTGTTGTCGGGCAGCCCTCCTGTTTGCCGAACCTCGTCCGTACACACACACTGATGCAGTTCGCCGCTGATCGCTTCGTGCAGTTTCTGGGGCCGACGTTACACGAGGCCGAATGTGTCCGTGGAAACACACGCGGCGATGAAACGTTTAATCCCTCGAAATCCTCATGTAAGAAACAGCAGATATTGTATCTCACTGCTACTGCGTTTGTCGCAGGAGAAACGGCGTTCAGCGTATTCACCGTGTTTCCACAGGTGCTGGTGGTGAATACGCATTGGAAGGGTTAGAAAAGCAGAGCTGCAGGTTATCGAGTGTCGACGCTGCCGCCCAACAGACCGCGCAGATGCTCGGGTCATTGATTTCATCCAGCAGCTGCTTTAAGCAGCCTGTTGTTCCTGTTCATGATGTTGCACTAACCTGCGTGTTTGACTGTGGCCTTGCTTGACTCCATTATAATGGGAACATTATTCACTTTGAATCCATCCGTCCTGCTCAGTTATTTATCTGCCGGTCTGTTTCCATGTCGCCTATTTTCAGTCTCGTATAAATTCCATTTTTCTTCTCAACATGTGTCAGTTTTTATATTAGTAACATTTCTTTAACGATTATTAGCCGTTGGTTGTTTTGTCAGCGGCTCTTCCTTCCCCCACGTCCTCCTTATAGCTTTTTACTTGCTCCTTACTGTATTTTCACCAAATATCTCTCTGTTTCTTTATTTGTTGACGGCACAAATAGCTAAAGTCTTGTCTCTCAGGTTGTGTGCATTGATAATGTTAAGAAATATTGATTGAGTACCCCATACTGCAGAAATATGGCTTCCCATCACAGTTTGTTAAGAGATCCTCGTATGCGTTGTAGGACTTCACCATTTCCCAGAACAGGGTTAGCGATCGACATCAAATGATCCAAACACTCCATCAGGCTTTTCTGACGTCTAACGGCTTTACTCTTCACCCTCAGTGTGACAAACAAAGAAGTCCGATTTTTCCAGGAGGGATTTAACATCCTTAACTTGTTTAAATGAATACTGGGCTTTAACCTGCAGGTGTGTTCCTGTAGTTGCACAGAGTTTCACTGTATCGCTTGTTTCTGCCCTCTGCTGTCCAGAGTCGTGTCGCAGTCTGGTTTCTGGAAAGGTTTAACTGCCTTCAGGTGGAACTTGTGATGTTTTTTTGGGGGGGTTTTAGCTCTTGAGGCTCGACGTTGTCTTGCTGCCCTTTCAGAAACGGTGACATGAAGTTCCTGTCCGTTGCGTTTCACGTTGCAACCCGCGAGGTCAGAGCTCCTCTGTTAAACACAGTTAACACAAATCGCTCATTCCAGCCGCTGCACTGGGAAGATCAGCACACACACCCCCCCTCCACATCAGTGTGTGTAGCTGTGTACATGTGCTGTAGATGTGTGTGTGTGTGTGTGTGTGTGTGTGTGTGTGTGTGTGTGTGTGTGATCTCATGGCTCATTGAACCTTTTGTCCCTGGCGGCATTTTTCTGATTATCCACTGAGCAGCCTGTTATTATAGCTTACTGTGTGTGTGTGTGTGTGTGTGTGTGTGTGTGTGTGTGTGTGTGTGTGTGTATTACAGGACCGGACGGCAAACAGTTGTTCTTGCTGATAACCTTTGTCCCCTCCTCCTCTTCCTCAGGTGGAGGACGAAGCAGAACCTGGACTACTGTTTCCTGATGATGTACGCTCAGACTAAAGGAACTTACTACGTCCAGGTAGGAAAGAAAGACGCTGGGCAGATGTTTCACAATAAAAGCCCACCAGCAGCTGAAAGGAAATCATACTTGTCTTTTTCCCTGGCAGGCTTTTAATGTGAAACATCTGCAGGAAGTGTTGAGTTTCTTAACAGTAACTGAAAAAGCAGCACCTGGAATAAATTCGTGAATGTGTTATTGTTGAGTGTGACACGACTCCGTTATTGTACGGACGGACTAACTGCATTTATTATGCGAGACATTATAATAGAATATGTAATAGAATAAGACATTTCTGATGAGCCACCAACCAAACTAAACAACTCACAAAATTACACATTTTATTAATTCATCACGACTCTTGTCCGTCGGGATCAGGTGACTTTTTGTTCTTATGAATGTGGTCTAGGACAGTCTGGATCTTGCACCCGGCGCCGCCTCAAGCCGGACACTAATCCGTCCTCCTTGTTGGAGTCCCGCTGAATCGTACTAGAGTTCGTTTGCCCCTTTGGTGCGGTTCGTTTGCTCAGGTGTGAAAGCACCAGAAGGAACCAAACAAGCGTCCCCGCTTTCAAAGGAACTCTGGAGCGGCTCGTTTGTGGCGAGAACGCGATCCGACCTCGAACCGAGCCAACTGCAAAAAGTACTGATCATTTTTGGACTAAACCAGCTGCCGTAGTCATATTCTGGAAGATGAGCGTGTCAGAGTTAAGAAGAATGAACGCACGCCTCCGCTCGAAGTGACGAGCGATGCGATTGCATCAGAACGTTGTTTTCCAGCAGCTTCATTATAGAAATGTGTTGTCTGCATATTGTGACACTGTAACAGATTCTGAACAGGGACAGAACCAGCCCGCAGGCGTCTCTCCACAGTCCTGTTGTCTCCGTGTTGTTTGCTGGCTTTTCCTCTTCTATTGGACTTTTCCCGCACGTAAACTCTGACCAATCGAAGGGCAGTTTAGGAAATACGCCACGGCCAATGAGCGATGTGGATGTTGTCATGTGACTGCATTTGGGCTCGTTTCACCTGGTCCGGACCAAAGCGATCAGTGTGGCGTGAAAAGGAACCCAAAAAGCTGAACAATGCTACAATGTCTAACTGTCTGCCCTCGGTTCGGACTGAATGAACCGAACTAGAGGTGTGAACGCAGCCTAAAAGAAGCCGCTCTAGAGTCTCTGTTGGGACGCAGCAGCGCAGCGTCTGCTGCCGTGAGATCTCCGCTCAAACACGTGATTGGCTGAAAGCGGCGTCAGATAAATATCTGATACATCATTGGTTAGAGACGTAAACGAGCCTCCACGCGCTGCTACAGGCTACGTCACATCGTCACGCCGACACGTCAGACCTCGTTTGATCCGGAACAGAAGAGCTCGGGTTTGTAGCAAAACTGTGCACAGGGTGTCGCAGTGAAGTGGACGTTAGTAGTCAAGGGAAAGCATGCCAGCACAGAAAAACATAAAACATGTTTTCTGGCACTGCGCCAGTCTGCCAGATTTATTTTATTCATTTATTTTATTTCCAGAATTCTATAAAAACACCCCTTTTTTATAACATTAAATAGCTAATTAGAACCAAACGTATCAGAAGAACGAACACTTGAACAAACATCAGCACGATAAGAACGACATAAACTGACAGAAACCGTCTTTGGGAAACATTATGTTTATGAGTTTTTATTCCCATCCGCTAACATGGAGGGGGCGGGGCTTCTGACCTGTACTGCAGCCAGCCACCAGCAGGGGGCGACCCGGGTGTTGTGCCTTCACTTATGGGGCGCTGACATGTCGTCCATCTCTTTATCCACAGCCTGTAGTGCTGCCTCATTTGCATTAACTCTGATGCCGACAGGTGGCTTCTGAACTGTGAACCTTACGAGCAGCCATGTTCATTCAGACCAGGTTCTGTACTGAACCGAGTGAAGCGGTTCACTCCAGCAACTGATTAATCCCAACGCAAGAGAGTCAAAAGGCAACAAACTACAGCCAGTGGCCCGGCAGGGGAGACGCTGGGACTGTATAACTGAACCACGAGCAGGACACACTCTTTGATTTCATCTGACTGTGTGGAAATCTCATGTTTTCACGTCACAGATGATTTAAAAAGGCCTTAAAACGCAAGTTTTACAGGTAAAACATGGGACTCATGTAGGCAGATATTGACTGGCAGGTAGTCTGAAAAATAAAGGGAACGATTAGTCGAATCTTCGCCATGAAAAGCCACTATACATAATATATTTATATAGTGGTGTAGCGAGCATTAGATAGGCATAGTGGCTAGTAACTTTGGAAAACCACTTGCCACAGTGGCTGGTGAGCAGTTAATGTCGAGCCCACAATATTCACCTCTTGTGGAGAAATAAGGTGGAGAAAGAACTTCTTTCTCTCTCGTTTTGTCTGCGGCTTCCAGTGCCATGTGGAACACGTGTGTAGTCCTCCTCATGTCGTGATGGATCTCCAGACATTATTGACCTCGATGCGAGCTACGATTCTCTCACCACATGAATTAAATAAACCCGTTGGTGCAGCATCGGGAGGCGTCTACACGTGGGGCCGCTGTCACCGCTGAATCTAATGAAACCGGACGGCCATTAGAATAAAGAGCGTCTCTGATGTAATTCTGCTGGCTGCCGAGTGAAGCTGATGAAACTGTTGCATTGTGGGTGGACTGACGGGGGACGTTAATGGAGGCGTCTCTGTGGCTTCACCACGCAGCCTCCGTTCTCTTTTTAAAGAAGAAGAAACAGACCCCCGTCTCCCCGACGTCTGACGGGAAAACCGCCTTTAGAGCATTAAGGGTGAAGGGAACTGGGTTCACCTGTTGAGGGTTGATAAAGGAAGACATTTTCTTCACCTTCCTGCCTGAAAATCTAATTTGAGAGAGAGCGTATAATAATGGACACAGCCGCAGTAACCGTAACAACGGAAACAGCAAGATATAACTTAAAGAAATGAACCCACGTGAGAAAAGACTAAAACCCTGACGCTGCGTTCAGGCGCTCCTCGTCAGGGCAGAGTTTTTACGTTCATGTCTTTGTCTTAGATCATAAATCGAACTCAGTTTCACACATGTATGTATATGTATGTGACAAAATAAAGACGTCCAGCCAGATAATTACAAATAAATAATATGACAACTTGTATTAAAAACACATGTAGTGAAATCCACTTCATTACATGCGTTCAGCGCTTCACCTTTAAAGGTCTTAAAACCAGCGGTGGAAAGTAACTGAAGTGCATTTACTGAAGTACTGTACTTGTGTACAATTGTGTGGCACATGTACTTTATTTGAATAGTTCCATTTAATGCTACCTTGTACATATCAGAGGGAAATGTTGTACTTTTTACGGCACTACATTTGTCAGCTGGAGATTTTAAGTGTGCATCAGAACTTAGCTTTTCTTCTTTCCTTCCGTATTAATGATTCATCTTCAGATTCATCTTGTGGCAGACGGGTGATTTTTAGTGTTGCGGTACACGGTAAAGGGGGCTCTCGGAGATGAGCAGCGTTTTCTCGCCCTCCGTGACAGAAAGCTGTTTCCCGGCAGGTTTTCATCCTTTTTTTTCCCCGTCGGAGACTTGAAAGGATTTCTGGAGATGAGTGTGTTGTGTTCTCGTGGCGCGATCTGTTGCTCTTCATGTGAATGGCTGTTGTGATCTGCAGCTTTGTCCTTGAACGCAGCTCTCCCTGGCTTATTTTTCTGGCTGTTTTCCAGCGATGGAGCAATCTCACCCGCCGGGGCACCGGAGCCTCGGCTGCTCCCGCACGAAGCGCTTTGACAGGAACACAGAGCCAGAACTCGCTGTTTTGACACCTAAACTCTGCGCTCTGAACTTTGCAGAGATTTTCCTGGGTGGTGTGTGGTGACGGGAGGGGAGGAGGAGGTAATTGCTCCGTGTCGACTCCCCCGAGGGGTGAACAGGTGGAGGATGTAAGCGTCTGTCAGGAAGCTGCCTATGTCTATGGCTGCGTAGCCAGAGCCTCTGTTGCAGACGGGAGCGCTGCCATGAGATCAGGATATTTAAGGATATTTAAAGGTGGATTTGTGCATCACAGTTGAACGGTTCTCATCCAAAATTCCATATTTGTTTAGATAACTGATTAATTATCAAGTCCTCATACCCTTGGGTCTTCTGCATTTCAGTGGTATTACTTGTGCAGTTTTTTGTATTTGTACCTTTACTGCAGTACTTCTTCCACCGCTGTCTCTCTCTCTCTCTCGTACAGCTAGAGGACGACATAGTCGCTCGTCCGAACTACTTCACCACCATGAAGAACTTTGCGTTGCAGCAGCCGTCGGAGGAGTGGATGATCCTGGAGTTCTCTCAGCTCGGCTTCATCGGTGAGTCACTGCTGTCTCTGCAATACCAACAAGAACAAAATGAATGATAATAGTGAACTGAGAGGCTGTCAGGGGACACTGTGTAACGTCTGAACGCAGAGGTCAATGAGCTTCGTGGGAAAGCGTGCCTGTAAAGTCTCGGCCCTCCATACGCTTCAAAATGGACGCTTTGAATCCTGGAGTTTGGTCTTGGTGCCACGAAATCCCAGTTTGGTCAAAGAAGCAGAACTTCCCTCCTGTGGACGTCAGGTCCGCAAGCCGAAGGGAAGAGAGTAGTAATAATAATGATGATGATGTAGTCATAATTAACTTTAGTTATACAGCAAAGTTATAAAAGGCTTTACATGGTTGAACCAGGATTAAAACATTTCAGGAGGCAATGAGGCAAATAACATCAGGCAATTAAAAATAATACAAAAATGAAATGGAATAAAATACCCAAAAATACAGCTGTTATATAAACTGAATAATATATAATACGGTGACACTGAGGCCCTTTTACTTAACGAGCCCAACATTTTGAATCCAGAACTTTTACTTGTAACAGAGTAGATTGTGGTATTAATACTTTTACTTGAGTAAAGAAATCTAAATACTTCTTCCACCACTGCTTAGTTCAAGAGCCGGCGTAGCATGCGCGTGCAAGATGTGGTTGAAAGCTCTGAAAAGCGAGTAAGTGGTCCTTTGAGATTAGCTCGCTGGTAACGCAGTGTGTTCCTGAAGGTCAAGAGTGAGCTCCTATGTCGAAAAGTAAAGTTCCAGCGACCCAGTGAGGTGAGGAGCCTCCGGCAGGATGTGGCCTCCGGCTGTGCAGAGCTCCGTCTGACGGTTAAATTAAATCCAGCAGATTAATTGAACCTCCATCTGATCTGCTGTCTAATTATTCTGTCAAGGTTAATCAATGACTTCTGTCTTCCCGGATCCAATCAGCCGACGCTGCCATGTGGGACGGGGGTGTTACTCATCTGGAACACACAAGCTGATCTGAAGTCAGATCTTTCCTCAGAACTGTTTCCAGTTTCCAGACATCAGAAAGGTCGCCGGCCGATCATTTCGTGGTGATTAGATAATTGTGAGCGGAAACAGCTGATATCCGATACTCAATACTGACCCTCTGAGAGGAAACTTAACTTGCTGAGAGAGACCTGCTGCTGTCACATATGTTGGAACATATCAGCTTCCAAGATTCACGCGCACAAGTCTGGACAATGTGCAAAGTAGAGCTGCAACATCGATCGATTAGTCGATCGGCAGCAAAGTAATCGGCAGATATTTTGATAATCGATTCATTATTTTGAGTCATTTTTAAAGACAGAAATCAGAAAATCCTCAGCGGGTTCCTTTAGGCATGTGACAGTGGACTGTTGGTCTGACAGAAAACGGACATGTGAGGACGTCACCATGGTAACGGGACACAAAGACGGAGACCGCAGTAACCTCAAAATGCTTGAAAGACATAAAAATAAACTTTTGTTTTTGACCAAAACGAACAAAAATATAATGACAAAAAATGGACTTAACCTCATATAAATTTAATCCAAAAGACTAAAATGTATTCAAAATCATGTGCGAAACTTAACACTGTTTGACTAGAACAGAGAAATAAAAAGACAGCTGTTATGTTTTATATGTGTGTGTGTGTGTGTGTGTGTGTGTGTGTGTGTGTGTGTGTGTGTGTGTGTGTGTGTGTGAGAGAGAGAGAAAACACACATTCGCACAGAGAATAACACAAAGTGTGTGTATTTCTTGGGGGGAGTTGTCTTCTTCCTTCTTTCTGTGTGTTTCTCCACACACACACACACACACACACACACACACACACACACACACACACACACACACACACACACACACAATTATCCAGCATCATTTTCTTCCCATGAGGCTTTGCTGCTCCACTTCCCTCTAATAGGTCCCTGAGTGCTCAGCCCGTCATTGCCGAGGACAGAGGAACGAAGTCCGTCAGCAGCTGAACAACAAACCAGCGCCAAATCGCCTCCAACGGCAAAATCCAAAACCAACCGTCTCAAACTGGCGTTAAAGGAAAGCTCGTATACTTTCACAAGATTAACGAGAAATCCCTCTGGGCGCCCGAAGAAATGTTTTAAACTTGGAACAGATGAACCGGTGCAGTCTGTGTTCTCGTGCATCGCAGTCGTTCTCGATGCCAACGCCAGAGTGAGGAAATCCAATTCAAATCAAATACCGAATTATATGAAAAGTCTGTGAAATGGCTTTTTACCTTTTTGTCATTTATTGCTTTGCTAGCAGCTGGGCGTGACGACGGTGATGTCTGACCGCTGATTGGTCCGTCCAAAGCCCAGAAAAGGTGCACGGCATGTAAGCTTGGCAACAGACTGACACAAATGTCCAGCTGATGTTCAGTCGGTCAGTCACATACATGCAAGCACGTATTCGTGGCTGTAGGAGAACATGATTGTCACTGGGAAAAAAGTCTCTCAGAGTTGTAAAATCCTGGCTCAGAGGGGCGAATTCACCAAAGGTCTGTGCGGCTGTGTGGCCGCTAAACCTGCGTAAGCAAAAAGAAAGCGCTATGTCTCGTCACATATCTGCCCCGAATCGACTCGTCTCCGGTCGGAGCCTGAAAGTGTGCCGGGATGGACTTAATTCAAAGATACTAAAGAGCAACTTGGGTGCCCTGGTAGCCTAATGGTTAAAGGCCCGTACCACATAACTGCAACGTCCACGCTTCGAATTCCGGTCGTACCTCTCTCCACCCCCCCGTATTTCCCTGTCTCTAAAATAAAACGCAAAACTGCCCCAAAAAAAACGCTGAACCTGCGTAAATACGACAAAAAGAAACCGTGTCATTCTCAAAGCACCCACAACGGGTGAGCTGCACCTCTAACTGCGCTGCCAAGCAAACAGCGTCTAGGGGGCTCCGGTGCTACTTTGGAATCAAGGTAATGTGCATACATTTGGCGCAAAGTTGGCCCCTTTCTATGCAAATGAGCCTCATTGAAAAAACAAGGTCAAATTCACAAACAGCAGCGCTACCAGCCACACGCAGGTGGTGGTGGCCGACTCATAAAGGGCTCTGACGGCCAGGAGTTATTAGATCATTAGAAAAAGTTCTCGTTCAAATCAAACATCTCGTTTTGCTCGTGCAGCTGCATTTCTAACATTTTTTTATAACGTTGCTTAACAACATCATGTGATCTGCTGCTTCAGTACACCTCAAGAGCAAATATGACCGGGACACTGCAGAGAACTGCAGATGAACATTTAACAGACGCAAAACGACGGCCGAGTGCACTCGGCTGCAGAACCTCACGGGCGTGTTTGTGCTGTAACATCATCAGAGCAAATGTCTTTTGTGAATCGGACCTTGAGACGGCGCAGACAGCGGTTGGAAGTGATGCACAGTTCATGTTCAGGTGCTATCAGCAGGCGCAGTTCATTCAGTGTGAATTGGCCCGAGAGTATTATAAATAATAAGTGTTTTGGTGTCTGATAACCCTTCACACTCATGGATCTGTTTCCAGCCTGGACGCCCGGTAAAGAATCACCACTCTCTTTGAAACTCTCATTAAACATTTTATTCATCTAGGTCAAATAAAAGCATTTTAACACTATTTTAGTTCCTAACTACACGCTGACACACGGTGTATTTACACGCTGTGATGTGCAACCGAGACATCTAGAAAAATAACCCTTTTCTGTCAGATTCAGGCCAGTTTTAATGCAGCTATAAAAGGTGGCGTTTAACACATCTGTGCCTTCTGGAGCAGCCACAAAACACAAGGAGTATTTGGGAAAAACTGCTTTTAAAAGATTATAGTTCGATGTGAAGTAAGTTCTAACTCAAAAAACTCAAAAAACTTTAAACTTTTCAACCAAATTTAGTCCAGTTTTAACTGACACATTTAAAAGTATTTTTTTTAACCTGCAAATGAACAAATCTGTGCTTCCTGAAATGAATAAAAAGACTCATTCATTTATTTCTCTCCTGCGATAAACAGCTTGTCTTATTCTAAAACAGTAGCTCTTAATTGTTTAGCAGTAATGAGGCAGTCCAGTTCGTGATAACTGAGCCTGAACTCGTCTCTCTGCTCGAGGCGTCGCTTCCTCCATCAAATGAAATTAAACATTTTAAATGTGAATTATTGATTTGACTAACTGCAGTGGAGAAAACAATCAATTATGTCATTATGTGTGTTATATTCTCCCTGCTGCAGAAACCCTCAGGGACACCGATCGCAGAAGAAACCAGTCTGATTTATGTTTAGAGGCTCAACTGAAGAATTAAAGTATAATGACCGAGAACTCTTCATAGCAGAAAAATAAAACTCTTATTTCCTCTTGGTGTTAAAAGAGAGAAAGCCTCAGATGTGATTCTGCTGGCGTGTAGAGCTGATGAAACTGTTGCATTATGGGTATTCTGACTGGGTCAGGAGAGTGTGTCGCGGTCGCCCGTCATCGCACAGTCTTTGTTCTTTTTTAAAGAGTCCAGAGTCATCCAGCTCTGCTGCAGGACGCTCTGAGATCAACATGACAATATAATAATAATAAGATACTCGGTGGGCATGTGTGGGGATGTAGTCCGTGAAAGTAAACTTAAACGGATTGTTAGCTCAGGAGGTCTCTCAGAAGGAAGCAGGTGATCTGCAGGATCCTGTCGGTCTCATTCGTGAACAGTTACTGTCCTCTGCACTGCACTGGAGCCCAGAGAGGTTTCACCGAGGGCAAGGAGACGTCTCCAGAGGCCGAGTTACAGAGGTGCAGCTGAATCCACCTCATAAGGCTAATGCGCTGCATTACGAGTCAAGCAAAACGAAGGTGACTAAAATGCTGCAGACAGAGTCTGTGGTTCTGTCACAGAAAGAGCAGACAGCATCGAACCACCTGCAGAGAACCATCCGGGACGCAGACCAGCGCAAAACTTTTTCTGCACAGGGTCCTCTGTCCTTTGCACAAAACAAATTCCTTCCAAAGTGTCATGAAATGAAAATATTAATAGTACAGATACCTCAGATTTGTACTTAAATCCGTCCATCCATTCATCCATCCATCCATCTCCTCCCTCTTACCCGGGGCCGGGTCGCGGGGGCAGCAGTATGAGCAGGGACACCCAGACTGCCCTCTCCCCAGACTCTTCCTCCAGCTCTTCCGGGGGAATACCGAGGCGTTCCCAGGTCAGCCGAGAGACACAGTCCCTCCAGCGTGTCCTGTGTCTTCCCCGGGGCCTCCTCCCGGTCGGACATGCCCGGAACACCTCCCCAGGGAGGCGTCCAGGAATCGTCCGGGACAGATGCCCGAGCCCCCTCAGCTGACTCCTCTCGATGTGGAGGAGCAGCGGCTCTACTCTGAGCTCCTCCCGAGTGACCGAGCTCCTCACCCTGTCTCTAAGGGAGCGCCCAGCCGCCCTGCGGAGGAGGAGACTCATTTCGGCCGCCTGTATCCGGGATCTGGTCCTTTCGGTCATGACCCAAAGCTCAGGCCCACAGGTGAGAGGAGGAACGTAGATCGACTGGTAAACAGAGAGCTTCTCCTTGCAGCTCAGCTCCTTCTTCACCACGACAGGCCGGTACATCGACCGCATCCCTGCAGAGGACGCAGCGATCCGCCTGTCGATCTCCCGCTCCGTCCTTCCCTCGTGAACAAGACCCCAAGATACTGAAACTCCTCCACTTCAGGCAGGAGCTCCCCACCAACCTGAAGGGGACAAGCCGCCCTTTTCCGGCTGTACTTAAATACAATGCTTAGTAAATGTACTTTGTTTCACCACTGGGGGGGGGGTAAGGTGGCCCCGCCCTGCTCCCCCATGCCGCTCACTCCAGACAGATGTAGTTTTTCTCTGGAGGACAGTCTCACTTTGACACGCCGAGACGCGGTCGCATCCTTTGGACATTCAGAGTAACTCCAACCTCAGCCCTAAAACCAAAGTCCTAATTTGAACGGCCCTTTGAAGAAACGAGTACTAGACAAAATGTCCTCCCTTTCAACTTCTGCAAAAGGTAATTGGTCCTCACACAGATAGAAGTACAAGAGCACACTCACACTCTCTCACCATCTCATTTTCTCTCAACATGTCAGAGGAGAGGCGCCAGACATCTCGCCGGTCTTAACAGGGTTGTAAACCTCCTCTCCTGTTTCCTGCTCCACTTCTCCTTTTCCTTCTCATGGAGAGAGAGTTGCAGATACATGAAGATACTTTTTAAAGAGGAGACCAGCTCGGAGATTTCACCTCCATATTACAGTCTACTTTAGAGCTCTTCCTGCTGTCCTTAAGTCAGTCATTATCCTGCTCTCATCCAGTCAATTCGGAGCTCAGAGGACGCTGTCTTTCTAATGCCGCGTTCACTCGTTTTGTTTGTTTTCTCAGTGGATCTGAATTGCACAATATTCCCCCGTTACAATATTCAGGTGTTGTTTTTATCACAAAGCCTCTCGCTCTGCCAGCCGGGCTTGTTTGAAATTGAATTTGACGGAGAGATGATAGAGACAGGCCCAGAAACAGACATAGCGAGAGAGAGGGAGGGAGGGAGGGAGTGTTATAAAGGGAGATGGAGGTGAATATAGATGGAGGAATGGAGCCCAGCAGGAGTCTGGTCTCCGGGCTGGATGATGCAGATTTCACACATGGATGTTGTGTTTGTGCTTCTTTATTCTGTCATCTTTTCTCTGGCCAGAAAAATCCTCCTCCTCCCGGTCCTCCCTCTGGTCCTCGTTTTTTTTGACCTTACGAATCCTCCCCGACCCCGAGTCGCCTGCGAGCAGCGGCCGCTTTAATAAATTCATCAGGGTGAAGCTGACTCACTGAATTAAATCAGTCGGAGGAGAGCGCTGCGGGCCGCTCTGTAATTCAACTGCTCAGATTTGAGTTTTGCATTTGCTAAGTTTATCTTCAGTCCGGCCTCGTTTTACGTCCGTGGGGAGGGGGGTTTATTCTGTTGCCTCGTCGCACATCCGGCCCTTCAGAGGCTGAAATGTCTAAACAGATCAGGGCGGGGCAGGAGCAGGCCTGAGCTCTCCGTTGGCCTTTCAGTTCGCCCTCGTCATTGTTTCGGTCCAGTGAGGCGGTCTGTTCAGTTCAGTTTTTGACCTTTTTAATTTCCAGAGAGCGTTCCCTCGGCTCAACCCGACTCTGCGTTCATACAGACACAGAAACAAGCAGACATGGAGTTTCCGGGGGTTGATTCAGGCGTCTTTAGGCTGCGAAGGCCTGGTTCATGTTCAGCGTTGGTGACTGGCAGCTCGTGATGGACGAGAAACTCTCCTGGTTGAATCGTCTCGACAGAAGATGAGCAACTGTGTCAGAAGATATCTGGTTCTTTGATTGAATAGTTAAAGCTACAAGAAGCCTGTTGACATAAAACCCGAAGGAGAGAAGTCAACTACGACTCCCAAGGTGCATTTCACTAACAACCATCCAAACACAGAGCTTCACAGTCTGCATTCAGCAGTGGCTCACGTTCACATTCTGCATCAGTCTGGGATTAATTCAGCAACCGTTAGGAGATTCAGCTGCAACATCGAAGTGTTTTGAATTGACTAAACCCCTCACCTGAACAGCGATTGTCCAATCACAGCTTAGCAACCGTAACAAGACACAACAGGTGTGTCGGTGTTTGTATATATCTACATGTTGAAGCGTTGTGGACAGATATTTTTTTAGTCTTTCCAAAACCAAAAAGACAAGAGCTAAAGAATAAGGAATGGACTAAACAGCTGCTAATGTTAGCATGCCCAGCTAACTAGCATAATCTAGCGTTACTATAAGTTAGCATACTACACTATTATGTGGGGTAAGGAAAAGCCCCGTTCAGGACTGGAACACAACCATAGCAGAGCGTTTATACATACTTTAATTAAGTTTCACCTGTTGTATTGATTAATGAGGCTGTTGAGAGCTCATAGCTGCTGTCAGCTTCACCAAAAACCTCACAGATGTAACTGATTAGTTGAATTACTGTTCGGTCATGAGCTCTCGTTATTCTGATTGAGTGCATCTCATCACCTAAACTCTACAAGTATATATAATCCATCATTAATCTTGATTTCAACTACTAACATAAAATAATCTTTAGTTTCAAATAGTGCTGGTTATTCTGAAAAAGAAGGCAAACTGAAGCCGAGCAAAAGGCTTTTGGGTGCAGCAGCGACGCTGACACGACTTTACGGTTGAGTTGTTTCTGTGCACAGTTGGAATTTCTCAGTCCCATTAAACTAAACTCTCTTCTTCACTGACAGGTAAGATGTTTAAATCTTTGGACCTGTCGCTCATCGTGGAGTTCATGCTCATGTTCTACAAAGACAAACCCATCGACTGGCTGCTGGACCACATCATGTGGGTCAAGGTGTGCAATCCAGAGAAGGATGCGGTGAGTAGCTCCTCCCGCTGATTTCCTAAATACGTACATTTCCCCGTCACGCCTGCTCACATCTGTGGATCAGTGCCTTGTTCAAGACAAGAGACTGGGGGAGCGCAGACGTGGACCACCAGCCGACAGGCTCAAACGCCTGGGCTTCACCCTTGTGTGCATTGAAGCTGTGTAGTAATGCCGTCTAACATACAGTTAATGTATTCAGCTGCGGTGTTTTGTTGTGTTGAATGGTTGGCAGAGTGGTTACTTCAAGCCCTGTTGAAGTGAGGGATTTAAAAATAAGATGTATTTGTAATTGTACCCGTGTGCATCTCCGGCAGAAACACTGTGACAGGCAGAAAGCCAACCTGAGGATTCGGTTTAAGCCGTCTCTCTTCCAGCATGTCGGCACCCACTCCTCTCTGGCTGGAAAAATACAGAAACTCAAGGTAACGAACGAGTGTGTCCCTCTGTGTGTGTGCGTGTGTGTGTAGCTCTTTAGTGTACAACAAAGGCGATGGCATCACCTGGCAGTGAAGGCCAGCCAATAGCAGATTAAAATTATATTCATGTGCTTTAGTCACTTTTCATGTTTAATTTAAAGGCACATTCAGCTTACTTGAGCACTTGAGTACTGCTACTACGTAAGTACTTTCGCTAACTTCCATTTTCGCTTGAGGCCCTGTCGTCTTGTTTCAGAATCCAGTTTTAATAGGCTGCTCACGTGGTGCATATTTAATAAATTATCATTAACTACCTGACAAACAGCAAACCCGCTGCAGGTTAGGCCCACAGTTCATTTATGCCCCACAGGAGAGTTAGTGCAGCCTTTAAAATAGTGCGATACCCTTTGTAGTTAACAGTGGTTTGATTTATACACGTGCATACACTTGTAGGTGCCGCATTTAACAATGGGTTGTTGACCTTGTCAAATCTGTGGAATGTATGAAATATAAGGCCAAACATTACACTCACAGAAATATAATGTAGTTATTCAGTAAAAATGAATAAGACATTCCTCATTTTTATAAGCTCTTAAACTCTTCTGTCTGTCTCTAACTGTGGATGTCACAGCACGGCCCTGTCGCCAGACAGAAAGTGGATATCAAGCAGTTCTGAAAAAACGTTTATTTATGTTCAAATAAGATTTTATTTTTGGAAGGTTGAAGTTACAGTTCCAAAGGCAAACGTGAATTAAATATCTATAGCGGGACGACGACTTGCACCACAGCCACGCACTACCTCGCCCTCCACACTCTTACTTTCCACGTCTTTACAGGACACAATATGTCCTGCTTTGGTACTGAATGTTGGCTCTGGATGCAAATCTGGGCTGCAGAGCCGACCAGTGTGACAGTATTTCCTCGGATTCTGGGCTGATAAAATAAACTTTACAAGCTGTGTAATATAGTTGGGCTGTAACAGAAGTTTAAAGCTTTCTGTACTTCTTCCAGCACTGAGCAGCAGACTGTTTGTGCTGGTCAGCTGTCAGTGTAAAAGTGTAGAGTCTAGTGAGTTTGAAACAGGGGTGAGGTTCAGTCGAAGTTCACTCCAGCGTCTCTGTAGAGATGAAGATTGAAAGCCTCTGCAGTCGTCGGCTCGGCGCTGCGTTCAGACACAAACTGCAGTATCTCACAGCGGTGGCAGCTTTGGTTCCTGCCAGCAGCTCAGAGCTGAACATCTTGGCATGCCTCTGATTACTGTGTTAAGAGCGATGGGTATTAGCCCCGCTGACTGGTGCTGCAATCTGGTCCAATCAATTGGATATTGATCCGGCCGTCCCGGACCAGCGCCTCCTTTATGTGGGGATTGAACCACAGAGGCCGGTCTGCATGGGGCCGTCTATAGATGGAGGCTAAACATAGCTATTACCCTCCAGCCTGAAACGTTCACCGCGGTTTATTAAGAAAATCAGCCCTGAGTTTAAAAAAATCTAAGTTAAATTGAAAAATTAAAGTGGACGTTGGATTTATTCGTTTGTAGAGAGTCTTGTAATAAGAAGAGAGTTAAGTAAAAGAGATTTGTTCAAATATAAGAAACTGCTCAGTCGAAAAGTCGAAAATAATCACTGGCGTGAAAATGAAGAGAAAAGAAAAGAAATGATTTGTCATCTGTAAAGCGAAGCAATTTCTTGTTATAACCCCTGTCACTGTTTGCATCTGTCTCTGAGCTGTCACCAATTCAAACAAAGAGTGATGTTCGCCTCTCAGATTGCTCCACTTTAACACTTGAAGAAGTAAATCTCTGGTATTTTGCAAGAAAAAAGCTTTAAAGTAATAATTCAACATTTTGGGAAATATGCTGACTCACCTTCTGGCAGAGAGTTAGAGGAGATGATCTAGTGTGTTCAGTTTCAAACAAATTGCTTTTATATATTTAATCAAAATGATTTCCACAAACAAACTCAACAAAGAGAACTAGTTAGTTAAATGTTCAATTCACGGCTTAAAACTATTGCAGTCATGAGATTTGTCAAAACAAAGAACTCTCTCTTCACAGAAGCACTAACAGTGATGTCATGCTTTTGTTGCTTGCTAGTATCTTTAGTGCGTCTCTGCACTGGATTAGTCATCAAGAACAGCTAGCAAGGCTGGCACTGATACCAGTCTGTGTAACAGCCTGTTGGAGGTCTAGAATGACTAACAGTTCATATTATTTTCTGGTCGCTGCACAGCGGCGTAATCTTAGTGTTCCTGTTGACTCTCCAGAGAAACTCAACACAAACACATGCAGTGGAACAACACTCCCTGATATCTGAATCCACGTCTCTTAATTAGAAATAAGGTACAACTGCATAAATCCACTGACAAATAACATTTTAACTCAACAAACGCCATGGTTTGTTCCAGGATAAGGACTTTGGGAAACAGACCCTCCATAAGGGTCACGCCAACCCGCTGGCGGAGGTGACGACCAGCCTGAAGACCTACCAGCACTTCACCTTGGAGAAAGCCTACCTGGGGGAGGACTTCTTCTGGGCCTTCACCCCTGTAGCGGGGGACTTCATACGGATACGCTTCTTCACACCTGTGCGCATCGAGAGGTTGGTACCAGGAATTTGCAGGGTCTAAGGTCTAAGGTTACAAGGGGTGACACAGTGTGAGGGGTACCAGATGATACCAAGGGCTTTAAAGGTCCCTATGGGTACCAGAGAATACTGGAGTTTAGAGGGTGTTCCAGAGAAAACCAGGGATTTTTCAGGGCACAAGAGGGAACAGGGAGTTGCAAGGTGTATTAGAGGGTACTAATAAGATGTGGTAGGTACCAAAAGTACCAGAGTATTAGGGGTACTGGAGGGTAATTGGGGGTTGCACACTAGGGAGGTTCAGGGTCTATGGTCTAAGGTTATGAGGAGTTATCGCATGTGAGGGGTACCAGGGCGTTACATGGTACTATGGTGGCACTAAGTGGTTTTAAACCTATCAGGGGTTACTGAGTCTCAGGGTCTGAGAGGGCACTAGAGGTTGCCTGGTGTAAGGGTAGAAGATGCTAGAGCTTTACAGGGCACTAGAGGGTACTAGGAATTACAGGGTCTCAACGGTACAAGAAGAAACCAGGGCATTACACGGTCCAAGGGGATGTTAGAGGTTACAGGGTTTAAGGGATACTGGTACTACTGGGATACCAGTAAGTACCAGGGAGTTACAGAGTACTACAGGATACAAGGAGTAACATGGTCTTAAGGGTTCTCGGGGTTACAGGGTCAGGTACCTCAAATCAGGCATCACAGGGCCACATGATCAGACCTCTAGACCAGTGCGATGGTGCCAGGTCCATACAAGGGAACCAGCAGAATATTTTCTTGCTGCTACTACTGCTAAAACTACTACTACTTATACTTCTGTTACCACCACTACTGCCACCGCAGGGATCACTTTACACAATATGTATGTTAAACCGTCTGTCTCTCTTTATCTTTCAGGTATTTCTTTCGGAGTGGAAACATCGAACATCCAGGAGACAAACTTTTCAACACAACAGTGGAGGTTCTGCCCTTTGATGTGAGTCTTGATATCCAGTTACTGAACCAGTAATCAATCACAAAACTTGGGTCTTGTGGACAAGTTTAACAGCTGAGAACTGGGAACACGGTGACAAGTCTGACAGGAACTCGAGCAGTCAAACGATCACAAATGTTGGAAATAAACCAGCAGGTTAGACAAACTTATTTTTGAAGAGAAAACAAAGGCAAACGGTTATTTGTTTCTCTTGTAATCATCCATCGCAGTTTACGGACCCACTTCCTGCTTCAACTTTGGCCCACTTGCACAGCTCTCCTGCGCAATGAGAGGCTTTTTGGCAACATTCCCTTTCAGTTTGACCTTCAAAATAAAATGGTAATCTGGATAAATGTGGCTTGTTTCCAGCCTGTCTGATTGATTGAGCGCCCGTATTTCCTGTAGGACTTCTTTTTAGCAATGTCACCGTGTTCCCAGATCTCAGATATTAACTTGTTATTATTACTGATAGAAATGACGGACACGACTAAGAAAATATGAGCCGGGTTTGGAATAAAGTGAGATTATTTTTTTTAAATGAATCAGTTTTATCTTTTAACAAGAGGTCATGGATGGTAGTGTATGAGATTATATATTACTGAGGACAGACTCAGTTTGTGTCTTCCTCCTCGGTGGTCGACTGTGAGAAAAAGGCTGATTAAGACTGAGTGTCACAGCAGGACAGAGGACATTTGCTGAGAGGAAGGGTAGCTCCGACTGAGATCAGCCTCAGCAGAGGAGAGACGGAGGGATCAACCAAGAGAGACGCCTGAGAAGGTGGAGGCGGTTCCCGGGGCAACGCTGACCAGGAGAGAGGAGGCGAGGGAGATGATGTCAAGGGCTGCTGGGAGTGGAGCATGTTGAAGATTAGGAAGATCCACAGGAGGAAAAACTGAACGCTGACAGAAACTAGAACGGACGTCCGTAATAATAAGATTTTAACACGTGTTTAGTTTTCTACCGCACACCTACACGGCTATCAGTTTTCAGTTTTCTTTCTGAGAGAAATCTTGAATTTCAGTCTCTCCTTCCTCTTTTAAAATGAACCAAGAGGGGCGCTGGAGCGGTGGGGGGGATTCCTGTCCATCACAACGGAGAGATATGTGATTGTTCTTGCACAAGGAACTCCAGCAGGTTGGTCAGTACCGGCAGATGAAAACATGCAGTGAATATGCTGCCAAGTGATTTTAAATTGGTGGAGTTTGACAGACTTTAGAAAGGGGAATCCTGTCAATATAAAAATGACAATGGAAAAGGATGTTTTAATTAGAAAGCTGCTGAAATTAGGACTTAATTCAATTTCAAACGTTATCAAATTTATTATCACGGTCGCCCATTTTTTGTCAGTTTGAAAATTAAAAGGCCGCATTAGGCATCATTAGGATAAGACGGCATCTTAAAAAGTGAAAATGAAATTTTAAATGGACTGCATTTTATATAGCGCTTTTCTACCTTAACGGACAAAGTGCTTTACACACCGATGGTGCTGGCCTGACCAACTTAGGGACACTTGGACATGTGGACAGAAGGAGTCGGGGGTCGAACCGCCAACCCTGCCACTAATGGACGGCCCGCTCTACCTCTTAAATCAGAGCTCAGCACACTTTTGTCTTCCTCCTGAGGCAAAGTGTTGTCACGCATCACGGGCACACAAATGGAAAATTAAATTTAAGTTTGACTAAATTATTTCATTTTAATATTGGCAGCCTTAGACTTCCATAAAGGAGCGTCTCTTGCTGCCTCTCAGACTTGCAGACCCATCCGTCCATTTTAAGTCCTTTAAGCTACTGCAATAAGTGTGTGTGTTTGTGTGTTTTCCAGAACATCCAGGCAGAGAAAGAGGCCTTGACAGAAGGGAGGGAGAAAACGCCAAAGTACCATCGGACAGAAGATGGATTCATCAGAATCGGTGAGTGATGAGACAGAGACACAGCTACCCACATCAGCTGCTGAAGTGTCCTCAAGCAAGGCACCTGAATGCCCTGTTCGATGACTGTCAGGCTGTCTGGGGCCGCAGGGAGTTTAACTACTGATATCATGATCATCACAGAATTATCTTTGTATTCAAAAGGGTAGAAAGTCTGTTTTTGGGTTTGTTTGTTTTTTTACTAGAAGAAAATGTCATGATTTAAAATATCTAAACATTTCAAAACTGTAACTGTAATTTCTTATGATACATATACAAGTAGACACAGTAATTGATAATACTGAGTTATCTCCCTGCTAATCAATACTTGCAAGTTCATACGGCAGATAGTTTGACGTGTGTCGTAACGAGCTGTGTGTTAACGGAGAGGAAAGTTATTCGGGGCAGCATTCCTTTGCTTCTGTTTTTCCGCTTCAATGAGGACAAACACACACATTTGAACTTCTATACTTGTGAGGACTTTTATTGACATAATACATTCCCTAGCCTGTGACTCTAACGTTAACCCAAACCTAATTGTAGCCGTAACCCTAAGAGAAGAAACGCGTGGCTGAAATAACTAAAAACTAAATAACTGATCTAAAAGCTAGACCACCACACTCTAATATTCTGAACGCAAATCACCTACGCGTTTCTGAAGCAGACAGTCATGCTGGAAAGAAACAAAAGACATGAGGGAAGGAGTGCAGGAGGAGAGGAGGGCCAGTTTAATCTGACATCATAAATTACTAGCAGCTCTTTATCCCCCTCATCAATTTTTCAGACGAGCCGGCGGATCGATCCGGCCGGCTCTCCTTCGCTCTATTAATTTCAGCGCGATGCCTTCAGATATCCTGCGTCCGCGGAGAAAACAGCGAACTGCTCGGCGCCTGAGATCGACGTCGTCCCCACTCTGTCCACAGCAAGATCAGCCATCTGAGAGATTCGGGGCCGAACAGCATGTTAGAGAGGAAGGCAGAGGACCGAAAGGACGGAGTTTTATTTTAACGGCTGTTCCTTCCCCTCGAGGGGGGAGCTCGAGGAAGTGTCTGAGGAGAGGGAAGTCTGGGCGTCTCTGCTCAGACTGCTGCCCCCGCGACCCGGCCCCGGATAAGCGGTAGAAAATGGATGGATGGATGGATGGATGGATGTTCCTTCCCCACAGTCCGTCCCGTCACATCATTGTGCAGAGAGCCCGTTATGAACCAAAACACGTCCCTAAAAAGCTTTAAAAAGTTTAGGCTTTGTTTTAATCATGATCTCATTCACGGGCTCTCTAGTAACTATGGGATTGTTGTGGCCCTTTGTGCAGGTTTACAGGGTTATTGATGGATTATTAACATGAAAATACCCATTAGATTTAAACAAGGTCCACTGAATGACACCTGACCATTTACTCATTTTAATACCTTTAAACTGAGGGGTTAAATAACAGGTTTTGAGATAAAAGGAGTTGTAATGGAACGTTCCTGTCTTAACTCTTTAGTCGAGCTGTAACTAAGTCACCTCAGTAACCTTGTTGTGGTGGAGGAAGCACTCAGATATCTTACTTAAGTAAAAGTAGTAATACCGCAGTGTGGAAATACGCCGTTTACAAGTAAAAGACCTGCATTGAAAATGTTGCTTAAGTAAAAGTACTCATCATGCAGAAAGGCCCATTTCAGAATAACGATTGTAATCCAATTATATTATGATTTTAATCATTGATAGATTAATGTACATATCGCTTTAATGTTTTTACTTTATATACCGCTGGGTAGTTTCATCTATAATGATCGTCGTTTATTAATTGACTATATATTTTATTAATAATCTGAATCTGCAAAGTAACTAATGTAGAAGTTGTTGTACCTCAAAGTTGTACTTAAGTACAGTGTTTGAGCAAATGAACTATCAACCTTTACATTAGACCAGACAGACAACTTCTGTGTCTGATTCGGTTTTATTTTTCAGGCTCTGGGTTTTTATTTTCTGCCTAGTTTGTCTCTGTTTCTGAGACGAGCACTCAGGCAGCCGTACGCATGTCGCTGGATATTGAATGAAAGCCATAATACCCACAATAATGACAGATAATACCCCGTGATAAACAATAACACACCCCCCCCCCAGACGCTGCTCTTTGTTGGGATTATGGTCGCACTCGTACCTGGAAGCATCACTGCCAGCACGATAATCCCAGGAAATAAATCCTCTGAGGGACTTTTGCTCTGTGGAGGTGCAGTCACACCCAAACCAACCGCCACCGGACACAGACGGCCTCTGTTGGAGACACACAAATGTAAGGATTAACCAAAAAAGCAACAGTCATTCAGACAGAAACCCATCACAGAACCACAGGGGGTCAGTTAATGGACTTTGGATAAACATAATGGGTCTCAATAACCATTAATGACCCTGTAAATCTGCACAAAAAGCATGAAAACCCCTTAATTACTCACCTCCATCAACAAGTGAATAAATAAATAATAACCCAAGAAGAAATCCCTTAAAAACCTGTGATACTCACTCTTACTGTTTTTAAATATGGACATTTTTAAATGATGCTGTCAAAGAGAGATTCCAATCCAACATATAGTGGCTTTAATAAAATAAGTGGAAATAAAATTCATCAGCTAGGAAAAAAACAAACGACTACTGGTTCATTAATTAAGATGGAAAACCTTTAACGGTGACCAAATAAATGGAAACGGAAGGCTGATGCCTTTAAAGCCCTTAAAGTGTTACAGCAGTAACAGTCCTTAAAGTGTTAGAGCAGTGAAAGCCCTTAAACTGTTACAGCAGTGAAAGCCCTTAAAGTGTTAGAGCAGTGAAAGCCCTTAAACTGTTACAGCAGTGAAAGCCCTTAAAGTGTTAGAGAAATGAAAGCCCTTAAAGTGTTACAGCAGTGAAAGCCCTTACAGTGTCGGAGCAGTGAAAGCCCTTACAGTGTCGGAGCAGTGAAAGCCCTTACAGTGTCGGAGCAGGTGGAGCTCAGGTTCAGCTGTTTGGTGTCGGACTGCAGCTGATGATTATTCTCATTATGGATCCATCAGCTGATTATTTCCTCAATCAGGCTGCTGATTGTTGGTTTCTGAAACTGGTGGAAACAGTGAGAGACGCCGTCACAGCGACACAGCGATAATTAATTAATAGCAAAACTCCTGTTTTGTGTGTCAAAATAATAATTTGTAAAGTAGCTAGAAACTAAACTGTGTACTTGAGTAACTAATTCTCTGTGTAAAAAGTGGTCACAAGGCATTCTGGGAAATAGATGAGGTCGGTTCACCACAAAGAGACTCCAGTTAAACTAACATTACTCCTGAAAGTCATCTAACGGGGTTTATTGATCTTCGTCTCTTCCAGGAACCTTCCAGAACGGGATCGCAGAGGGGGAGGTGGACCCCACCTTCGGGCCCCTGGAGGCCATGCGTCTCTCAGTGATGACGGACTCGCCGGTCTGGGTGATCCTCAGCGAGGTGAGACCACCTGCAGCCAGATTAAAACCTGTGTGACCCACAACAACTTGCATTGTTATTCATAAATATTTTTTGATGAAGACATTTATCCAAAGTTACTTCCTGTACTTTGAAGAAAGGGGTCCTTGAGGAGGTTTCTGAGAGGATTCTAGGGTCTCCATCGGAGTTTATGGGTATCTGTAGAGGTTATATAGATTCCACTGAGGGTTAAAGGGGTTCTTGAAGAGGTGTGTGTGACTGGGCCCTGGGGGGGTTATAGACTTGATGGGGTACCAAGGATCCTCGGGGTTACTCGGGCGGTCAAAAGGGTCCCGAGTTCCTTGGGGAGATACAAAGGGGGATTTAAAGGGTTCAGAGAGGGTTCAGGCGTTTGGGGGGCTGCTAGGGTGCGTTCTGGAGGACCCAGGGGGTGTTGGGATGTTCCAGGTTCCTTCGGAGGTATCAGTTGTCAAAAAGTCAATTTGTATTCCTGAGAAGGTTCCAGGTTTCCTTGGAGGGATTAACGGGGTATTTGGAGAGGTTCCAGGGATTTCAAAGAAGTCTCCAAGTCCTGGTTCCTGGGCTTGTTAAGAATGTCATTCACGGTATCCCTAACAGGTTTTCATGAATATGGGGGGGGTTCTTAAAGAGGTTTCAGTGGTCCCGGGCCTCCTGTTAGCTTCTGGGAGTACTTGCACGTTCTGAGGTTAAAATGGCATTGAAGTAGTTTTAAACTGATGGGATTCCAGGCATGTTTGAGGGGGTTTCCAAAGTTCCTGATGGAACCTGATGGAGATGCAGGAGATGCTTCCAGCGGCCCCTCCAGACATTTTTCAGGGGACTCTGACATCTCTTCAGGGTTCCTTGATGCGCTGTAAAGGGTTCTTAAAAAAGTTCAAGGGGATGTCCTTACGGACATAAGCCTGAGGGGTTTGAGAGGCACTCTGAAGAACTGCATCAGTACGAAAGTACGTGATGTGTCAGTAGATCAAACCTACATTCCCAGCAGTCTGCCAGTCCGACAACGTAACAAATCCTTTTAAACTTGATGTCCAAATTAATTTCAAGGGTCAAAAATAGTCCCTTTGTTTAGATTTAAGCCCCCATAATAGGGTTGTTGTTAAAGGATCATTTTCAGACTGTGGCATGCAAGTGACCTCCTGACCTCTGACCCCTCTTTGAGGATTACTGAGGAGAAAGTCTCTCCATGTTGACCCTTTAAAGAATGCATTAGTCTGGTTTAATGAAGACCTCTCGCTTCTCGTGCTGTAAAAATGCTGTTTTAAGAGGCTTTTTATTTTCATCCTGACAGCCAGAACGTTTCTGGAGGAAACGCTGAATATTTTAAACAGTTGAACATTAAATCTCACCAAGTTTAATACAAAAAACATGTGTCTCACTATCAGCTTTTAAAAATCAGTGTTAGTCACGTTCTTACGGGTCTGTACAGGATCCATTAACTGTACATGCACGTGTTAATGCAAAGTGCCTCCTGGTTCTTACTGGTTCTCCTGGTTTCTCTCAGATATTCATAAAGAAAGCAGAGTGAAGCTCCTCTCCCCCTCCAGCGATACCTCAGCACCTCCGAGCGTTCAGCCGAGCTGACCGGAGGCTCGTCAGCTGCCCGTCCAGCTCAAGTCCCTCTCACCAGATCCCCACCGCGGGGCCACAGTGCCGCCGTCTGGCCGGACCTCGCCACTGCAGGGCTGGACAGACCAGTGACTGAAAACAACATATCACACAGACAGACCGCTGATAACAGGCCGAGTGGGAGAACCTGTCTGACCCGACATGCAAAAAGAGAACTCCCTCTCAGACGATGCTGTAATTAATCCTGAGTCTGTATTTATGTGTACATACAGTAAGTAAATGTTGAAAACACTGGTAATCGTGGAGGCGGTGGCGAGAGCCCCGCGCCGCTTCTGATGATGAAACTGCTGCTGCAAAATCAAAGACTCAAAGTCCTCCCTCTCTCTCTCTGCAGACAGTCGGCCCGGGCCTTTCTACCAACACTATCCCCCAGTATACCGCCACAGTAACCATGTATGTGCAAATATGCATGGAGATGTACACACTATCATATGAATGCCCCCTCAGTGTGTTGATGTGTGTCTGTAGTTGCTGCTCGGGGTTCAGACCTTTTTCCCTCCGTCAGTGAGCGATTTGCCTTAAAGAAGACGAAGAGCAGATTTACGTCAAACAGAAACGAGTCCCAGACCGAAACATGTAGCGACAACAAATACCCAGAATCCTTTGCTGCGACCTTCTCACGTCTTTGTGGCTTGAAACTACTGATGATGACAGCTGATTTTTTGCTTTTTTAATCAAGTCTTTTTCAGTTGTTTAATTTTAAGTTAACTGAGGCCTTCTCACTGAGAACTGCTCTGTACTTTACAGTACTTTACTGTACTCTAATGTACTTTACAGTACTCTAACTTACTCTACAGGACTGTAATGTACTTTACAGTACTCTAACTTACTCTACGGGACTCTAATGTACTCCACAGTACTCTAATGTACTCTAACATATTCTACAGTACTCTGACATACTCTACAGTACTTTACAGTATTCTAATGTATACTGTAGTTTTCCAGTCCAGTGCAAAAACAAAGATTCACATCTTTTCTTTCTTTCCATTTTCATTCTCTCGTGGACACCTTTGGTAATAAATAGTATAAATTATAAAATTCTTCCGTTAGTTTAATCTTCATTTCTCTGGAAAGACGCAGACTTTGTCCTCACGTCGGCCTTCGTGTCAGAGGAGAGAAGCTTTGATAAATTGTTCCCCCAAATCATTAATGTTGTTTCCTTTCCTCTCATGGCTACGTTGGTCCCTTTTCATACTTTGTTTTGTTCCCGCAGTTCAACAATTGGTGACCTCAAATGATGAGAATAATTCCGTCAAATTCCAAATGATGAGTTGTCTCCTTCGCTCCTCGTCCCCTCATCCCCTCCACACTCACTCACTGTGGAGCGAATGGATTTAATCCGCTTTGATCTGGATCTTAGATTGTATGGCTGAAAGTAAATCCGCATACTTTAGTGTACTTTTGCTCTGGGTCTGTCACTATACAAGGATATTTTAGACCATTCATTCTTTATTGTCCTCTGTAGAGGAAATTTGTCTTCAGAGTCTGTTCGAAAGTAACATTCAAAACAAGGTATAAATAAACATTACAACCACACAGGTCTATTACAGTGCGCCCAGGCTATTTAAAGCACGTATAGCCGAGGGCACAAAACTCCTCCCAAAGCATGTTCAATTTGCAGACTGGGTGTCTGTATCTGCGGCCTGAGGGGAGGAGGGTGAAGCAGGGGTTGGGGGGGTGGCGGGGGTCGTGTGCTAAGGTCAGGTTGGAAGTGGGGAGGCCAAGTGTTTTACAAGATATAGTTCAGGTGTTCCTTTGTGTTCCTGTTTGAACACGACAAAAAGCAGCTACATATAGAAATGGTTTTCCCAGTTTGGTGTGGAAGAACTCGACTGGCCTGCACAGAGCCCCGGCCCTCAACCAGCGCGAGCCAGACCTGCTCACCGACATCAGTGCTGGGCCTCGCTGATGCGCTTGTGTCTGAACGGGAGCGAATCCCAGCGGCAGGTCCCACTGGGAAGACTGAAACCAGCAGAGCGGAGGCTGTTGGAGCAGCAGGTTAATGGAGTCACTGTCACATGTGGAGGGAGGGTTCAGCTGTCCACACACTTTTGGCCTTCACATACTTTATTACTTTTGTGTACTCCAGGTTTTGGCTGTTAAACACAATGTTGAGCTTTTGCATTTGACATTGATTAAACCATAAAAGTTTGGACTTAGTTAGGTTAGTGAGAAAACATCCAGAGGTTGAAAAGTGAACATTTATATTTTTCGGTTACAGTGCGTTTACATTCGCACAAGTATCCTTTTATGATCAAGTTTTTGGAGTATCGTGGTTACGTGTTGCGTATGTAAAATCCTGGATATGCGACCTGGAGTACGCCGAAAGAAACCAGGATACCGCGGCCTGTAAACACCTGATCCTGGTTTCTGATCATTCTTTGTTGGTATGAACATCGTGGCTGAGATGGTGAGAAATCAAGAGGCACCTGCAGCCAGAAGATCAGAAACCTGGATACTGTTATAATCACAGGGAGATGAATAACCAGGTTTCATATCCCGAAAAAGATCAAAACCAGGATAAGACTTAAAACCTGGGATACTAGCATATAAATGTACTCATACATTCCTCATGCAGGAAGGATGTGCTTCAAATTGAAAAATAGCCAGGTAAATGCTGTTGGAACAACAAAACAGTGGTTTTATGTGACTTTCACGCCCTGAAAACATTCACGTTTCAACCGAATGTAGCCCAGAAATTTAGTCACCTTCAAATCAGAAAATCCATTGTTAGTCAAATGCAACCAATTATTAATTTAAGTACTTCAAGAGAAGAAAATTAGGGGAGCGATTTGACAAAACGTTTCCTCCAACACTTCCCAGACTCCTTAAGAAACTGGACTTCGTTCATTCGTTCGGGGGTTCAGGAGCTTCAGGAAACATCCCGACTTTTCTTTTCTGTTCTTTGTAAGATGCACTGGAATGCATTGCTATGATCTTGTGTTTGTCTTTTGTATCCTTTAGATAAACTCTATTTAAATGATCTGAAACTTCTATCCAATATGTGAATTGTAATAAAGACAGAAATTGAAATGACTTTTTTTGGGGATGTAGGTTTGTTTTGAAAGACTCCTTGGTGTGCTTGCGTCAGTGTATTTCATAATTATAAGAGCTTTTTTTTGGGGGGGGGGGGTCTCGAGGTGGTGGGAAGATTTCTGGGAATGTCATCAGGTTTCATCAAAGAAACTGACGAAATACCAACATCACTCCCCTGGTAAGAAACGGATTAATCACAGGAAAGTGTGATGTCTGAATTTATTTCAACAGTGAAATACAAGTGACCCTGAGTGAGCTAACAGTCGCCACAATAAAAGTCCAGTCTTCAGTTTCACATGTTGCAGCCAAATTAAGTTTAAGCAGATACAGAGGAAATGTATGTAACAATGTCCAAATAGTAACTGAGGTAAACTACTGAATTGAAAACGTAAACTTTCAGGGGGATATTGAGGACGTGGAAAAGCGGCCTTCTGGTGAATAAAGGGAAAGAAAGCATCCTGTTGTTCAGCCCGTCTGGTGAGAGGCGGTCACATGGATGAAGATCACGTGATTCTCCCAGCTCTGCACTGACCTGCACACAGAATCAAAGGACTGCTGAGATCCTTTAGCCTGCTTAATAGTACCAATACCACAATGTCAAAGTACTCCATTAAAAGTTCACGTCCAGCATTCAAAATACTGTTCAATTAAAAGTACTGAAGTATTATCAGTAAAATGTAGTTAAGGTATCAGCAGTAAAAGTACTGGTTGTGCAGTAAAATATCTCCTATGACTAATATCGGATTCTACCTGACATCATTAGATTGTTAAAACTGATTCATCAATGTTAGAGCAGCATTTTACTGTTGTGGCTGCCAGAGGTGGAGCTAGTTTAACTACTTTATACACAGTTAGCACACTAATATTGGATAATTTTACCTCTTTGGGCCTCAAAGTTATTTGTTATCCATCAGATAAATGGTCAATGGGTACATTTTTACAAAGGTTTTGCCGCCCGTTCACACTAATACACCGATGGCAGCGAGCTGCAGGCTGCGGGCCAACCGTCACGGGCAATGCGGGGTTTCAGTGTCATGCCCAGGACACTTTGACATGTGGATAGGAGAAGGTGGGCATCGAACCGCCAACCGTGTGATCAGTGGACGACCTGCTCTCCCTCCTGAGTCTCAGCAAAGTAAAAAGTGTAACTTTTCCCTCTGAGATGTAGTGGAGAAGAAGTAGAAAGTGCCATGAAAAAAAAATACTCAAGTAAAGTACAAGTACCTCAAATTTGTACTTGAGTTAATGTTACATTCACTGAGAGGTTCTTCAGCTGTAGTGGAAACGCAAACATGTTCCTGGAACTACCTGATCTAAAGCGGCGCTTTCAATTCAATTCAATTCAATTCAATTTTATTTATATAGCCCAGTATCACAAATCACATTTGCCTCAAAGGGCTTCACAATCTGTAGCATACGACACCCTCTGTCCTTAGACCCTCGATTCGATTAAGGAAAAACTACCCAAAAAAAACCCTTTTAACAGGGGAAAAAAATGATAGAAACCTCAGGAAGAGCAACAGAGGAGGGATCCCTCTCCCAGGACGGACAGACATGCAATAGATGTCGTAAGTACAGAATAGATTTATAGCATCAAAACTATAACATATACAGCCTTGATGGCAAAATTGTT
>CM022490.1:29656184-29673196 GCA_011952105.1 Coreoperca whiteheadi | reverse complement strand
ATTACATTTCAATTCTGCCAGCAGCTCCTCCTGAATGCGACACACTGGACCCTTTAATAAGAGGTGTTTTTACAGAGACCAGTCTTCCCAATCATTTAATATTAATAATATGGGTTTTTTTTTTATAGCGCCTTTCAGGAACCCAAGGTTGCGTCACAATGTAGTACAAGAGTACAATCTACTGACAAACAAAATCACAGTCAGCCTGCTCATTATAGCAGGTGGAGACAACAAACAACTACAGGTAATTAATGGCTATAGAATCAAAGTTAACATTAAACACGATAAAGTCGTCATGTTACAGAAAATGAGAAGGTGTGAGATCACTTTAAAGCAGAGGAATTGAAAGAAAATTATTTACTGAGAATAGATGAGTTTTAAGTTGGGACATAAATCCGTTTGGACTAAAGTCGCAGCAAATCCACAGATTGAGTCGCGTGGCCGCTTCTGCTGCGAGTTCACTGCCGTCTGAAGGTACATCTGCAGCAATCTTATAATCTCATTTAACGTGATAATCGTGCCGAGAACATTTATGAGTTTCTCAAAAAAAATTATCGATAAATCATGAAAGTGTGTTTTTAAAAACACCTCCCAAACTAAATGAAACGGTTTGGTTTCTGCTCCGTAACAACACTGTCTTGTCCTGCAAATGCAGTGTATTGAAAATATATTTATTCTCATGTTTAGTCATTGTGACCGCAGAACAAACACCCACGGGTTCTTGCAAGTAAAAGCCTCTTTGACTCATATTTGGGCTCTTTAACTGGACAACCTACAGCGTATCTATTTTTTTAGCTCATTGGACGTTTAGAAGTGACGAAGGGGCCGATTCAGTGTTTGTATAAAGGAAGAGCTCTCCTCGCTGTTTGTCTGTTTACATAGTTAACCTGCCCGTCCTGTCTGCGGGGTTAACTGATGCCGGCTGGTTAACAAAGTGAAGCTGCTCACAATGCTGGTTAGATGCCTTGACGATTTTATAAGTGGCTTCACGTCCAGAAATACCTGGAAAAAAGCTGTACTCTTTTTCTGATAAACGCACATTTCTCAAATGTTAAATTTGTCCTAAAGCAAAGCCAGACAAGAGCTTTACCTTTAATAAAATACAGTAGTTTAGCGATGCATCGCGAGTTATACAGTAGATATTGTGACTGTCGTCTCACATTTTGGTGTACATAAAGCTCTTAAAACACCTTTTACCTGATTGTTCATCACATCCGTATGATCAGTAATTGTCTGGAATCTAAATTTCGTGCAGAAGCATTAATGATAACCTCCAAACTGTTGTCATGTCACTGATGACTGAGTTTAATTTAATTTTCCCTGTCATCCTGGAATAAAGTGAAGCGTCAAAGGACCAAACGTTGGTGTCTGTTTATAATATGTTAACGTGGAGATGAAACGATTGGCCTGTCGACGAGATTGAGAGAGAACAACTGATAACTCCCCAGTTTGAGGAGTTCCTGTGTTATATCACAATAAACTGAGCGTCTTTGGGGTTTTGGACAGTTGGTCGGACAAATCAAGACATCTGAGGACGTTGCCTCGGACTCCGGGAAGCCGTGATGCAGACGCAGTTGTCTCCTTATCAGACCCCGTTAGAAAGCATCGTGGTTATCAGACGGTGACTCAGAGGAGCAGCAGATGTCCTGAGGGCTAAACCGACTCTAATATCAGATTAACTGGCTGTAACTGTAACTCCGACTCCAGGCCCCCGGGGCTGCTGTCAGTCTGGGTGGATAACAGCAGCTTCAGCTGGCTTCACTGAACTGATTAAGAGGGGCTGTTGTTTATCAGCCAATCGGAGAGTGTCTGAGAGCTAAGTACTTCTACAGGATGTAGGAAAACCATAGCGTTGGTGTTCCTCTGGGCCGTAGAGCTCCATTGTTGTCCAGAAACTGTTAAACACATCAACATGTGGATTCATCCGCGGCTGAAAATAGTCCCCAACAGAAGCACTACTTCCTCCTGTTTGTTTGGTTAGAAACTACGGCGAGCAGCTGTTTGAACAGAATTACTGAGGCTTTTTAAACATGAAACGATATGTTTGGGAGGTGTTTTAGCAGGAGCCAATGGGCTCGCAGCTGAGAGGAAAATATAAAATGGCACCAGACGATTCTTCGTGTTTAAGAAGAGCTGTGAAGAGACACTTGGGCTTCAGTACTGAGCGCTGATCGTTTTTTTGGTTTTGCTGCTGAGTACAGCAGATTCACGGTCGCTAACGGTTACTGGCGGTGTCACACATGCACGTGACCTCAAGGAGCGAAGGGTTAATGTCACGGCCGTGGGGTTTTATTCCCGAAAGTCGAAAGAAGGTGGTTTTGTTTAATGTTGGAATATTTAGAAGTTAAAACGTTAACTCTAATTAAGACACTTGGTTGACTGCAAGATGTTTCAGCATCACAGGCTGATTTATTCACGACGTTGAAGAGGAACAAAGTCCAGTTTCAGGACCTTTATCAGGGTTAGAAGCTTGGTCATGCAGCAGACCTCCGAAGAGCTGCAACTAACAAATAATTATTTTCATTATCAATTAATCTGCCGATTATTAAGATCATTAAGTTTCCGAGAGCCCAAGGTGACGTTTCAGATGTCGTCTTCTGTCTGACCAGCAGTCCAAAACCCCAAAATATCAAGTTCAATAATAACAGTGATAGTATTATTAAGCAATTCAGGTTTTATTTAAGTTTTAACTTTTTAAATCATGGTTTCACGTATCAGTCCCTTTTTTTTTTTTATTTATTTATTTTTTTTAATTTATGTGGTTGCTAAGCGACGTCAGCAGCAGTGAAACCAGACCGACGCCTCAGCGCTAACAGAGACGGAAGGAGGCGTCTGTGTTGCTGACGTCTCCAGCTGAGTTAACCTTATCTGAAAAATGACTATTCGGACGACATGCGGCTTGTGGAAAATGGGTCTGATATTTACTTTGGTGACTACGGGGCAAAAGAATCGCTCATAATCACGTCTCCCACCGGAGTGAGCAGACTCAGGACCTGCTGCTGGCCCCCTGAAGGGGCGGGGCCGTGGCGAAACCCACGTGACACGGATGCAGGAAGTGGCTCTAGGCAGAGTTCGGAGCCAGAGCCCAGTTTCAGACCGGTTCTTTGTGTTTCCACAGCCGAAGCAGCGGCTCGGAGCAGGACAAGCGGTTCTTCAGTAGCACCGAGTCTCTGCTGGTCTAGAAGGAAGAACCGCTGACGTCAGCGGCTGGGGGCGGGGTCACCGTGACCCACGAGACGAACAGTTTTCCCTTCTGCTTCTTACACCGACGCTTCATCCGTTTTTATCGAACGGCAGTGTGATGGTTTAGCAGCAGCGTTGATGCTAGGAGGCTAGCAGCATGCTGAGGCTGAAGCTGAAAATAAATGTTCTGTACGTACCGGTCCTCTCGCTGTGACCTCCGTCTGGACAAACTACGGCGAACATCAACGCAACGTCCGCCATTGTTGACGGTGTTTGTGTTTGACGCTGCTGGGAGAGATGTGACGGGTACCATGGCAAAAAGGAATAAAATCACTCCCGCGCACCTTCTCTGGATCCGTTCCTCATTGGTGGAATGATCTGCCTGCTCCTACAAGATCAGCAGGTTCTGTAGCCGCCTTTAAAAAGCTCCTGAAGACGCATCTCTTCCACCAACACCTGACTGACCATCACTGACTTCTTCTTCCTTTCTACCTCTGCTCATTAACCCCTTCCTCTCCTCCGCTCTGGATCCTGTGCTGGGCTTTAATCAGACTCATTTTTTGATGCACTTATGCTTTTTGTTACCTTGTGTTATATTGCTTCCATTGTCTTCCTCATATGTAAGTCGCTTTGGATAAAAGCGTCTGCTAAATGTAAATGTGACGTGAGACCTGGCTCTGAGCTGCTCTGCAGCCAGTGGAAACACAAGCCGGCTCTTAGAAGGCTCGTCAGTCGCACAAACTCCGATTCGGCTCTGAACCAGCACCCGGTTCATTCTGCTGGAACAGGGGTATCTGTGTTGGGTGTCGTTCCTGAACCGTCTGTGGTCGTGCTCGTCACTAAAGTGCCACGCGTGCTGATCTTGCTGCAGGTTAATCCGATTAGCCGGGCAGGCTGCTGAGGGCGACGTGTAGCAGGTTAACGCGCTCCGCTGAGGACCAGGATCAGGTTTTAGTGTCCTTCTGTACAAATGAAGAGGAGAAGATATATTTATCTGCCTGCATTCCTCTGACTTTATTTCGGGTTATAGGTCGGTTTTCTTACAACAGTAGTAAGCTATTTGACAGGTCCCCCAACAGAAACTTGTGACGCTCGCAATTTTAAATGAGTGCCTTGACAACAGGCTTTGTGTTCTCAGTGCCTGAGATTGTTTCAAACAGCATGTGTTTGGAAGTGCAAGGAGGATGGATTTGAACTGCATCATCTGTGGGGAAACGTGATTACTGCGGAGGGGTAGATGTCTGCACATCCCGTCCTGTGTCTCAGGCAGTGAAAGAACAGACGGGAGCATCGACGCACTGAATTGTGGCTCCTGAAACTGCTTGATTCTGTCTTTAATTCACCTAATTAAGACCTGATGGTGTCTAAACTTTGTCCTTTTCAGTTTTAATAAAGTTTTGGGAGCTATAGGTGGATAACGATAAAGCAGACATCTGCACATTGTTTGCAGGTATCTGACATGCTCTATTTATTTTTTATAAATAAAAAAACGTTTTGACCTGGGGCTTTATCAACTACAGAGACGTGAGTCCGGGCTGTTGTAGAAATTTAGAAACTATACATTTCGAGCATGTGAAGACGTTAGCTGGTGTTGTCTTCGTGCGTTCCGATGAGTTATTGACTCAGATATTATCGGCCCTGAAATGTTCTGTGTATGCATCTCTACTTTTAATTTACCTGTAAACACAGGAAGCTGGCGTCCTACTGCCGCAGGTCTGTGAATCTGAACACTACCAACCCCCCTGTGTGTGTGTGTTGACGTGCAGAGTTAATTGCCCGTGCTCTGCGTCCCGCGGGGTGAGGTTGCGTGTCCGGTGGGTGCTGGCTGGTTACCACGGCGACGAATGGGTGTCAGGGCAACGCAGGTTAACAACCCTGCTGTGTGTGTGTTAATGACGGAGGGACACAGCCACAACTGCACCACGGAGAGTTTGTAGAGCTTTTTAAAAACGCGGTCACACTAGTTAACCTGGGACCCGTTCTTCGTACACGGATTGGGTTTTAAAAACAACACTGCAACTGCAGTCACGCGGCAACACGTCCTTTAAGCTCAAACCTGCGAAGGTGCAGCTTATTGAGACGAAAGATGAGCGAGTGTTTGATTTAAATGATTTTAGCGGAGAACACGCAGGTCGTCGTCATCTGTTGGTGTAACTATCGGCACTAAATTGTCATAATGAAGAATTACCTCTACTTATAACAACAACAATATGCAGTTTGATATACTGTGAGCAAAAAGAAACTGTTAAAAAGACTGGAACATGTGGCATTTAATTTTTTTAAGTAGGTTTAAGTGATAAACCTATCAAATTAACGGCAGAACTCACTTTGCTGAAAATCAGTTGTGCAGTTAAGATTTCGTTATTTCTCTGAGAGATATTAGTAAGGCTTCCTCTCATTGTCACTGAATCGGGAACCTCCCCATCGTGCACCGACACCGCTCGCAGTCTGGCCGTGTTCACTGGTAATACCTAATGTTGGGAATAATCCCAGTGACTTCAGCCTGGTAACGGCACGTGAGCCTGCACGAGCTGAGCCACATCTGAAGAAGAGTCCTGGTGAGAGTGGAAACAAACACTGTGGCCCAGATGTGCTCACGCTCCCCTCCTCTCTCCTCTGCAGACTATGGATCAGAGGGTCGTGTTATTCGTTCTTCTGGCAGCAGGCCTCCTCTGCCTCAGTTTGGCCCCTGCCTCTCGGGCCGAGGACCTGATTGAGGACAGTCTTGGTGACGACATGGACGTGGAGGACGAGCTGGATCTGGGTTTGGCCGGAGCTGAGGAGGAGGAGGAGGAGCTGGAGGGGGATGAGGCGCCACCTGCTCCGAAAACTCCTCCTACACCGAAGGTAAGACTGCCTGATTTCTAACGGCTACTTATAAGACTGTAGCACGTTTATAGCCTCTCTCCCGAAATAATCCCATCGGGATTATTAAAGGAACTCTTCTTCTTCTTCTTCTAACGTAGTAGATGCGATACTAAGTGGACATGATGAAAACAGGACTTGTAGATCTGAGTGGAACAAAAGACCTGAAACATCATGAAACCAATTTTATTCTTGTGATTAAATATGAAATGTCTGTTAAGTTTGCTGGGTGTCAGAACGAGACGCAACGAAGCAAATTGAAGACGTCACGATGGAAAGCTGTTGAAACACTACTGCGGTTTCCAAGAGCGAACGCAAACATATTCCAGTGTCTCCGACTGCTCAAACCCTGGAAATGTTTCGGTTACGTTTTTCACATTTAATTTTAATCAACGTGTCCTATATCCATTGTTCTCTAGCTGCTTTGTAAAACTGGCATCTTAGAATGATGTGCAACAGCAAAGAGTAAACGACAGTTCTGCTAAAATCTTTCTACATGGAGGATTCGTTTGCCTGTTCAAGGTCTGTTTTGTGGAGTTTTCGGAATAGAGGGGTGTTTAATGCTGTTCTCCGTGGAAAATACTGATCGGCCTTAGTTTTATGACATCTCTTCTAATCTTAATGTTTCCCAGGATGTGTCTGTTGCTCATTAACCAGCCAATCAGGAGGTCAGTTTGATAACAGAGCAGTGAACCGACCTGCTGATCTACTGACCTGCAGTCACACTGCAAACCACTGCAGACTTCGGTTTGATAACAAATAAACTGGTTGCATTGTTCTCCTAACTAGAAGGGTTTAGTCTTGAACCTTAGATTTCCTTGTAATCGCTTGATTGATTAATAAAGTAGTGGTTGGCATTAACAAAGAGCTGCCTTAGTTTAGTTGCGTGCTGACACTGTTTTACTGTCATTATGGCAAACTGAATAACACCAGTTTGACCACAGTGTTTAAATCGCTCCACAGGTAAACACACCTGAAGTGTGTTCTGTAACCGTCTGTTCACTGTGAAGACAGAATAAGCATGTGAGCTGCTCAGGATTCAAAGCATAGGAGTCATTTACTGCTAAAAGAGCGAAATAAGCAGTTCTGCTGTTCTTCTACCTCTGTGTCTAGGTGACCTACAAGGCTCCAGAGCCAATGGGGGAACATTTCATCGCGGAGTCGTTTGACCGGGGGACACTTGATGGGTGAGCACGTGTTAACTCACACAAGGTCGTTCTCAGTCTGCGCACGCGGGAACCTCGTAAGTCCCGACCTCGGGAACTGTTAAAGGACCTCTTTTTAGATGAGAAAGCTCCAAATGACAGAAAGTGGTTTCTGTCCCGGCAAAGCAAGTGTTTTAGATTGGTGCTTAAATGAACGACTATTAAAAACCTTCCCCGCTGTTATTGTGGAGATGTGAGACCTGCCAGATGCACTCGGAGTCCTGTTTGATCAGGTGTGTTGGTAACTGGACTACCTGTCTGTCGGTTTCAGCTGGGTGCTGTCCAGCGCCAAGAAGGAGGACACCGACGAAGACATCGCAAAGTACGACGGTGGGTACAGATCTGCAATGTCTTGATGTGAATGTTACCACGATCTGCAGCCCGGGCCGTGTCACTATACACTAGACGTATGTAGCCCAGTACGGAGACGTCCTCACATATACGGCTCTTTAATGTGTCGGCATTGTGCTAACAAGCGTTCATGTTCAGCGGGCGTAGCTGCGGCTGGAACAGGCAGCCTGGTGCAGCCCACATGTTTCAACTTTAACATTTTAACGTAACATTAGAGTCATTGTGGCCTATGTTTTTGTCCTTAAAGGCATGTTTTTCCTTACGTTGCTTTTATACTTCAAGTAGTTTTGAAACCAGTACTTTTACACTTGAGTAAAACGCTCGAGTTGATACTTGAACTTCTACAGAAGTCTTTGTAAACCCTGGTGTCTGCACTTCTGCCTGAGGAATGACTGGGAGTGCTTCTGACACCTCTGCTTAGGGCTGGGTGATATGACCCAAAATTTATATCTATTTTTCTTTGTTTTGCCCATGTTACACCACGGTATTCTAAAAATGAAAGGGATTCTCCACCCAAAACACGATTGTACCGCTTTCACTCTATTGGCAATACAAGGGAACACATCTTAAGAAAGAAGAATTATTCAAAAAACATGTTTTTATTGGGAATGAAAATGGGGTGTAGGCCGACATGTGTTCTAGGAGGGGTAGCCTGCCCCATAATGTGGGTTAATTCATAGACCAGGGACATCTCAACAGCATTTATTTGGCAGAAAACCCAAAGTATATTTTAGAAGTACAATATCCCGTACGTTTACATACGACGGCAACAGAAACACACACAGCCGCTGTGGTCTGCCTCTGTCACACCTTCACAAACACTTTACCTGCCATTTTTTCAGGTTGCATCTCACATCTACTGCGGCGAATAGGATTGTATAAGTGAGCACTGCATCACAGCCACCTGCCAAAACACAAGTTTAATCTGCGGTCGGTGGACGCGCCGCGTACGGGAACCAGTTAGTTTGAAAGCCAGTTGGGACGCAACACCGGCGTGTATGTTATCGCCGCCACGTTAGTTTTAATGTGCTAATACATTCATCACGGGAATGACTAGAGATCGACCGATGTGGCTTTTTTTTTTTGTTTTTATTTTACAGCCGAGGTCGGAGTCAGCAGATGGCCGATATCTTGCAGTTCTCCCCTTCTAGCTAAAATGTCCCACTCATAAGCGGATGCACAACATTTCTAAACTTAACTTCAGTTATTGAACACTGACTCAAATCTTACATGTTGTGCACTGCACGATATTAAGATAAAATCTATATCCAGAGTTAAACAGACAAATCAATAACTGACCAAGGATGAAATATATAAAACAGGTAATATAAAAAGATAACTGTCGGTCGTTTACTTAAGGTTTAGAGTTTTTATTGAGCAGAATCTTTCAAGTTTGTTGGAACATAAATATACATTTAAATAAAATAAATACAACTTTCTAAATAAAAATGAATTAAATTATAAAATATATATAAAAAATAAATAATAGTGCTGCAAACACACGAGCTGTGTGTGGCTCGGGGTCCTTCACATGCGGCAGCAGCACGTTCCCCCGCACCAATAACACGGGGCGGCCCGCGGACGTGCCTGACTTTAAATCGCCGCTGCTGTTGTAGTCACTGATGCTGTTTTCGTATTTGCAACAAAAATAAAATCGGCGCTACTAAACACGGATATCAACCGATATATTAAAAAAATGACAAATATCGGCCGACCTCTAGTAATGACCCTTATTGCAAAATCCATGTCGTGGCGGTGATGAAAGCGGTATACCGCGCACCCGGTAGCCTGACTCCGTCCGGCTTGGACTGATGGAAGTTGATCCAGTTTGACAGGGTAGAGCTGAGATGTGGCCACCAAACACCTGAGGTGATTTTTGGTAATCGTGTCTCCTTTCCTGGTTGTAGCTGATGACGGGTACGTGATGATGATGATGTTGTTGTTGACAGGTAAATGGGCGGTGGAGGAGATGAGGGACAGTAAGCTGCCTGGCGATAAAGGTCTGGTCCTGAAGTCGAAAGCCAAACATCACGCCATCTCAGCCCAGCTGCTGCGACCTTTCACCTTTGACACCAAGCCCCTTATCGTCCAGTAAGAACAACTCTCCTCTACCCGCACGACACTCCCCTCGATGGTCGGCATTCATCCCTCCGACCCCTTTCATCGTTCTCCCCTCTGTGTCTGTTTGTGTGTTCAGGTACGAGGTGAACTTCCAGTTAGGTATCGACTGCGGCGGCGCCTACGTCAAGCTGCTGACTCAGACGCCGGACCTCGACCTGGTCAGTTCCACTCATTACACGCCAAAAAACGCACATCTGTTCAGGTTGCTGTTGCCGTACTGCTGCTGTGATTCCTCAGAGGCTGAAGCCAACTGCGTCTGTACTCAAGACGCTGTTCAGTAGTCGGTACTGATGTTAGAGTTTTGAAATACTCCTGCCAGTTTCAAGTTTGGGAACTTAACTAAGAGATGATAAAGCTGTCTTTTCCATAATGGGACGTATACGGTGTCTCCGCACCATCTGCAGGGTGGTGTTGTTGTTGTTTTCTTTCCAGCTGTGAGCAGCTTCTGTTTCCATGGTGTGTTGCGTTCAAAACGTCAGGAAGATTTATTCTGCAGACTGACTTCTTCTAGTGAACTGAATGTAAATGCACTGCTTCTTGGGTTCATTAGGGACGCAGCTCAGGCATCAAATGACAAGTTAAGGTGGTTTTAAAGTGTCTTAGTTTCACACCTGCTGCCCGCCTAGGTGGTCTCGGTGATTCCCTCCTCTTCCTCATGCTGGACTTGAGTGCCACAGTGTGCTGTAACACCTGCAGCTAACCTGACGCCTCAGAGTTCGATGTACTTTACTTGAGTATTTACATTTTAAGCTACTTCTACTCCACTACAAGTCAGCAGGAAACATGATACTTGTTACTGCACTGCGTTTATCTGACAGCTTTAGTTACGTTTTCAGATTAAAGTGCTGCACTGAAAACCTAATGGGATTCTAAGATGATATATTGTGAAGGGTAGAACTACAAAATAGTACCTTTTATATGAAGTATTGATCGTTACAATTAGCTACAACATTAATGGTAGTGTAGTAGTAATAATCAGATAATATCAGTGTACGACGAGGCCATTCTGCTGCCTAATAAGTACTTTTGATTCTGTAACTACCTTTTGTTGCAGGACTTCTACTTGTTACAGTGTGGTAATGCTTCTTTTACTTAAGTAAAATATCTAAATACTTCTTCCACCACTGCCGAGATCAAATCATCATGGCGGGGTTTGAGCCGAGTCAGCGTGTTTTGTATTCACTGTTGCATGACTTTTATTAAATAAGGAGACCTGCAGAGGCGGAAAAGAGACTTAAAAGTCCTACAGAAACCTAGATGTAGTGTCTGTGTGTTTCCTCAGGACCAGTTTGTGGATAAAACTCCGTACACCATCATGTTTGGACCCGACAAATGTGGGGAAGATTACAAACTGCACTTCATCTTCAGACACAAAAACCCCAAAACGGGAGAGTACGAAGAGAAACACGCCAAGAAACCGGACGCCGACCTGAGGACGTACTTCACTGACAAGAAAACACACCTGTACACACTGGGTAAAAACACACACACCTGTACACAGTGGGTAAAAACACACACACACACACCTGTACACAGTGGGTAAAAACACACACACACACCTGTACACAGTGGGTAAAAACACACACACACCTGTACACAGTGGGTAAAAACACACACACACACACCTGTACACAGTGGGTAAAAACACACACACACACACACACCTGTACACAGTGGGTAAAAACACACACACACACACACACCTGTACACACTGGGTAAAAACACACACACACACACACACACCTGTACACACTGGGTAAAAACACACACACACACACACACCTGTACACACTGGGTAAAAACACACACACACACACACACCTGTACACACTGGGTAAAAACACACACACACACCTGTACACAGTGGGTAAAAACACACACACACACACCTGTACACAGTGGGTAAAAACACACACACACACACACCTGTACACAGTGGGTAAAAACACACACACACACACACCTGTACACAGTGGGTAAAAACACACACACACACACACCTGTACCCAGTGGGTAAAAACACACACACACCTGTACCCAGTGGGTAAAAACACGCACACGGTAATCATGGTCCAGGTGTGTAACTCCTGTGTGTCGCCCCCCAGTGTTGAACCCTGACAACAGCTTCGAGGTGCTGGTGGATCAGACGGTGGTGAACAGCGGCAGCCTGCTGACGGACATGACCCCCCCTGTGAACCCCCCCGCTGAGATCGAGGACCCCGATGACCAAAAGCCGGAGGACTGGGATGAGAGGCCCAAGATCCAGGACCCCGCCGCCACCAAGCCCGAGGACTGGTCAGTACGCACAGCTGGTTACCATGGAAACCAGGCTAACTCATGCTGACTCAGGACTCGGCCCTGCAACGCTCTGTTACAGACCACACACACATCTTCTAAAGCCGGCTTTTCAGTCTGTAAAATACTGACAACGCGGAAACACGAAATAAACGATGCTTTCTGATGCCGCCTGCTCAGTGTGTGTTGGTGCATGCGTGGCATCGTGTCCTGTTAATACAGTAAAGCACATAGAAACTAAGTGTGGAAAACCCTAAACTGCTAGAACAAGCATATAGTACGTACTGAATGTGAGGAGTATTTAGTGTGGGATTTGTACACAGCTCTTGTTTCCACCTGCAGATTTGATCTATTGCTTTTTGATTAATCAACTAGTCCACAGTCTGAAAACGGTCCAAACAAAGCTAGATTATGTGTTTTGGACAGTTTCATCCGTTTACACTCGTATACATTAACGTCTCACATCCGAGAAGCTGAAAGCAGAGAAGGTTTTTGCTTAACAAATTGTTAATTTGACGATTGACTGATTTTGAAAATTAGCACAATCTCATCTGTTTTGTCCCCTTTATGAGGACCGTCTGCCACTTCTAATAAGTGCCAACAAACTCGTGTTGAAGCATGAAGGTTCATTCTGGACCTTGGAAATAGCAGTTTGACAAAACATTCCCAACGGAAAGTCCACTGACTAGTTTGCTGCGTTTTATTTACTACAGAGAAGTTAATGAAGTTTGGATGGAGGAGCAGGATATTTGCAGTTATAACGTGTCATTATGGACGTCAGACTGAGAATCTGAGATTAGCCGCCACTTTAGACTGCTGCCATAATCTGCATCTGTGTATTTAAGTGTGTGTGTGTGTTTGCAGGGATGAGGATGCTCCTGCTCAGATTCCAGATGAAGACGCAGTGAAACCAGACGGCTGGCTGGACGACGAGCCAGAGTACATCGGAGACCCCGACGCTGTCAAACCCGAAGACTGGTGAGTTGGTAACCTCTGTCACATCGAAGCCAGAATAATAAGATCACTTGATAAGAAAACTTAAACGGTCTGTCTCGCTCTGATCAAACGCTCTCTGCACTTCCTGTCCGTCAGGGACGAGGACATGGACGGCGAATGGGAGGCTCCTCAGGTCCCTAACCCCGCCTGTGAGACCGCCCCCGGCTGCAGCGCCTGGAAGCGACCGATGATCGACAACCCCAACTACAAGGGCAAGTGGAAGCCCCCCATGATTGACAACCCCAACTACCAGGTGAGTTTGGAAACGCTCCCGTATTGAGACGTTCAGGTGCGGTTGTGTGTTTTTGGATTTGGGAAACCACGTAATTGCGTTTTTCGGCAACATGATGAAAAGACATTGAACACGACTAAATCCAACACAGCTTGCGGGCGATGGTCAGCGGGAGTTGGTGGCCGTGTAAGTTATTGTCCCTGTGAAGGATGCTGACCGCGGCACGTTTCTGTTCTCAGGGCGTCTGGAAGCCGAGGAAGATTTCCAACCCGGCGTTCTTCGAGGACCAGCACCCATTCAGGATGAGTCCGTTCAGCGCTCTGGGGCTCGAGCTCTGGTCCATGACCTCCGACATCTTCTTCGACAACTTCTTCATCACAGACGACCGCAACACGGCTGAACGCTGGGCCGCCGACGGCTGGGGGCTGAAGAAGGCTGCCGAGGGCGCCGCCGAGGTGGGTGCAGGGAGGGCGTTGCTTTAGGCGATTCGTCCAAAGCTACTTCAGTGAGCCCGTGCTTTACTTTACAATACGGCACGAGGTCACTGGGTCGAGTCTGCACTGAGCAGGGAAGGTTTCAGAACTCACTGATGACGCAGTCGTCTGGAGGACGCGGCGTCTCCTCCGGGACACAGAAATAACCGTTGTGGAGCTAATAAGAGTCTCCGAGACAGTCGGACAGCTCGTCTGGAGAGATTTGTCTCCACTGACATTAACGGGCGTCATGCTGCGTTCAGGGACACTTGGCTTCTTGATTGTGATTTGACGAGGGCAGTAAAAAAGATAAAAAATTGTTCCGCACGTTAAGTGCTTCCCAACCGGAGTATGATGTCGTCTGTGGCTTGATGATGTCAGAGTGATGTCATCAGATTGCAAATGTCTAACATGCTGTCTGCGTTATAAACTGGGAGTTTGAAAGACCAGGCAGGGAGGCTCTGACACTCTGCTGGTGCATTATGGGAAATGTAGGATCCAGTGTTTGCAGAGTTTGACCCACACTTGGGAGTGAAAGTCAGGATTCTCCTCCTCTGCTCGCACAGATTATAATATGTCTCAAGTCAGCGGCTGTGTGGAAGTGACGGACTGAGTGGACGTTCAATATTGTGATTACAAATCTCAGTTTCGGTACTAAAACCACTGAAGGACGTGAAAGTTGGTTGTAACTTAATTTTGACATATTTGATGAAGCGTTTGACAAAAAATAACTTTTTTTTACAAAAAATATATTGAATCAAAACAAACGATAGAAAGTAAATAAATAAAGCATTTAATTTTTACAAAAACTAATTATAATAATCATTAGGTAACAATTTTTGAAAAAAATATCATAAATTCTTCTCGTAATTCTCAATTCATTTTACCTATTTATTTTTAAATGTCTGACAAGTCCACCTCTGTGGAAGTGACAGACTTTTTAATATCGTGATTATCAATCTTGGTTTCGTGTCTTAATCTTGGGAAGCAATTTCAGTCAGTCGGATGACAGAAAACGAACGAGGGACAGTTTCGTTTCCAAAACCTCTCACAACTAGAACGACTAACGTCATTAAATCATGAGACCGCTTTGACTCCGTTTGCCCTTCTTTTGAACTCTACAGAGAATTTTGAGGAATTGAATGATGCGTCTTTCAGGCAAATACAGTGACTGTAGCTGAGAGACGGTGCTAGTCGCCGTATTAATATATTATTATAATTTATCAGGATATTAAAGGGTCTGCTTCCTTCGCTCTGGAGCTTTCTGTCCCTGCTGATAGTTGTGGATGTAATGATGCAGGCTTTCAGATAGGTGATTTCTGCCTCGACACAGTGGTGGTGAACGGAGTTGGTGCTGCTCGCAGCTTTGAAACCCGACCGTTTCCGCTGGGAAGAGATCATCCCTGTAGTTGTTGTATTTCTGTTTTCATTCATGTGGGAGTTACCTGTCTTTACCTGTCTTCGTGTGCACGTTGTCGTGTTGCAGCCCGGTCTGGCAACTCAGATGTTGAACGCTGCAGAGGAGCGCCCGTGGCTCTGGGTCGTCTACGTCCTCACTGTGGCTTTACCGCTCGTCCTCATCATCGTCTTCTGCTGCACCGGAAAGGTACCGCCGCGCACACACACACACACACACACACACACACTGCACTACTAGCTGGATGGAAGAATCTTTCAGAATCCGGAGATGTGACGTAGAAGCTCCTGAACGTCGCTCTTCGTGATAACCTTGTACCATAGCTCCTCACGCAGCCTGCTAGCAGTGCTGATGTGCCAGTCGGGGGTGTGTGACCGTCCACAGAGGTGGTCAGGGTCAGTCGAGTCTCGCCAGCTTACAGGAAGAGTTCTAACGAAGCCGGACGCCTCCTCAGGCCCGGTGACTGCTGCTGTGGGAGTAGCTTCATGTTTGCTTCCCCGTGCTGCGTCTGTTCCTGTGGTCTCGGCAGCAGTCTGCCGGGTTTTTCTTCACTTTTCTGTTCACTTGTGAAATGTAACTGTAAATGTGATTTTAAATATATCAGAAAACTGCGTCACAACTGCATATATAAAAACTGACCTATGACTTCATGTCCTGTCCCGTGAGGAATCCTGAAACTCACTCCATCCCACAAGAAGAAATGTCAGCCTCTACTTTGTATTACAGCTGTTATTGGGTGACGTATTTAGTTTTGCTGGTTTAAGGCAAGACATTGTGTAGGTTTCACATACGTGGTGGAACGTAAGACAAACGAGTAAAAATAATACAAACCATTTTGTGTTTTTTACTCTAAGTTCATTTTTGAGGTCCGTATGTGGCACTGAAGCGGTCTTGAGGTCGAGTTGCAGATGTCTGAAGTTGAACTGAACTGTTTTTCCTGTCCTCTTCTGCAGAAGAAGAGCCCAGCGACGCCGGCAGCAGAGTACAAGAAGACGGACGAAGCTCAGCCCGACGTGAAGGAGGAGGAGGAGGAGGAGGAGGAAGAGGCCAAGGCTGAGAAGGCAGAGAAGAGCAGTCCAGGTTGCTACGATGTCTAGAGATTTCAGAAAACTCTTTATTCCCTCGGTCTCTGTTGGTCCGACTGTCCGTTTTGTTTCCTTTCAGCTGCAGAAGGGAAGAGTGACGGAGAGGAGAGTCCTGCCGAGGAAGAGGAAGCTGAGAAGGAGGAAGAGAAGGAGGCGACGGCCGACGACGAGGTGAGGAGACCTGTTTTTGTATCTGTGTAATGCTGCGTTCAGGTGCTTTTCTCTGTGAAACGGTCGTCTGTCTTTTGGTTTGTGGTAGAAACAAACCGGAGTGATCAAGAACCTTTAAATATAAAGTCTTTTTCTTTTTTTTTCTTTTTCTAGGACAGCTTTGTAGTAAAAAAAAACAAAACCCCAAAAACACAGCTAGTTAAGGGAGTTATTTTCAACATGACGGCTCTAAAACACAATTTTAGGTTGCTGCCTCATGTGGTCCTGCTGGAGTCCGTTCCCCCCTTCGGTCCGGTCCGTCTGCTCTGCTGTGACAGCAGCAGTCGCACCAAAAGGGACCAAGCGTCCCGAGACGTCGAGGTCCCGCCCACACGCACCCGCGCGCAGAGCTCAGCTGTCAATCATGACGTGACACCCCTTTTTATAGATTAGCCTTTATTTGTCCCGCAGTGGGGAAATAGCATCAGATAACTAATTAAAACCATCAGAAGAACAAATGCTTTAACAAACATCAGCGCGATAAGAACGACACAAACTGACAGAAACCGTCTTTGAGAAACGTCTGTTTTGTGTGTATGGTTTCTTTTTTTTTTTTTTTTAAGTTTGGCTCCTGTCCC
>CM022490.1:29637777-29651112 GCA_011952105.1 Coreoperca whiteheadi | reverse complement strand
TTTTACGAGAGTTTAACTAGAACATCCTGCATCATTCCTTAACAACACCCGAGCAGACTCGAACCCACGCGGTCGTGTCCCGTCCCGTCCGCCGCCCTGAGCTAGCCGAGTGGCCCTGCCTACCAACAGCCTGCTAATGAGCCCCCCGGCAACTTGCTGAGTAGCCAAGAATGCGTGTGTCAGGAGACTTTCAACACCCAGAGCAGTCGGGATTATCTTTCAGACGGTCGGGGAATTGACCTGCCAACAGTCTTGTAAAACCGCCCGCCAACAGGCCACTTCTGACACGTCAGGAGAACAATACAAACGGTCAAATAAAACTAAAAGTCTAGCTAATTAGCCTGAAAACTATTTGCTATCCTAGTTTGGCTACCAACAGTCAATAGCTGGCCACCAATATGAAGCGGCCGCCTTCCCGCGTGGGCTACCCACTGTCGGCTAACTGGCCAACAGTAGTCCGAGTTCTCCAACCAAAATCCTTCCAACAGCTGCCTACTTCTCCAGGCTAGCAGCTAGTTTGTAAGCACCACATATGTTATTATCCCACAAATGTTTCAGGGAACTAACCACCCAAATGGGTTGCTCATTAGTCTTCCAGCCTGCTAATTAGCTCGTGAGTAACTAACAAGCCCCAAACTAATGTCCTTTACTCACCAACGATTAGCTTATTAGCCTGCTGAAAGCTAATTCACCTACTAACAGTTTGCTCATCAGTGTTGTCTAGATTGTGCACGTTAGCGAGCTAGCATCCTAGAGTCAAACCTACAGTTTGATGACTTGCCGCCGCAGGTAACATGCTAATATATTGGAATAACTGAGGACGCTCCAGCTGACAACTCGTTCTCAAGTGTTTTTAGCAGTTAGCGCCATGTTAGCGGCGCTGGGAACACACATGATAGTGTCCTGATGGGTTAGGGGACGGTCAGAGGTCGGCCGGGTCTGTTGTCCATTATTGTAGATGCTGTTTCCTCCGTGAGACTTCAGTCCCCGAGTTTAGACTTCCAGGCAGAGACGAGACCAGGCTCTGAGACGGTTTCTCCACCGACATCTCCGCTTCCGAATCATGTTGTTTAACAGGGAATATTCCTGCACTTCCAGGGCTTCTCCTGCTTCCTTTAGCTACCCTTGTTTCTGTTGGTTCAGTTAGCACGCCGCTTCAAGTAGTAATGTTCCCGGGTTGAAGTTCCTTCAGTCAGGAAAATGAGCTGCCGTCGTCTTTGTCTGAAACTTGTCGTGTCAGGAGGTCGACAAGACGCCCGGTCCCTCCCTCGTCAAACCCCATCGTGAAAAGAAAAAGGCCCTAAGGGGAAACACACCTACAGCGCCGCCAGGCCCTCAACGCCCTCCTGCCGCGCACCAATCCCGAGTCCGTGTTGGCGTTGAGCCCCGGTTTAAGAGAGACGCCACCTGAGCGTGGAAGGCAATTAAACAGACCTTGGAAATCTCATTTAGACAAAATAATCTCAAGTCACGGCCTCTTACTGGCTTCTCTCCAGCGCGTCATCGAGGGATGGCGTTTGATCACTTGTGCCAAAAGATCAAAAGTTCATCCGTGACCGAAGCTCCAAACTGCGGGACGATGAAGACCGCGGGACGAGGTCGAAAGCTCTGGAAGACCTTTTTGACGTTTGACAAAGCAAGAAACTCAATTTATTAAAATTACTAAACCGATATCTTACAGATAATAACTTAAACAAGTTTTGTCGTCTGCCGCCGCCGCCTGACTACTTCCTGCTGGGCGGCTGCTGGTCACGTGACCTCGGTTCCAGGCGGGGAAATGGCTGCCAGTCACGCCTGAGAACCAGCAAATGGCCAGCGAGGTGGACACGAGGCGTGGTGTTGTGTGGTTTTTGTTCTCCTATTGGCAGCGAAGTCTGGGAATGACGGTCACTCTGCTTGTCCCTCAGTGACCTCCAGGGTGCCCCGCCCCCTGACCAGTCCTCTAGCGCCGCCATCAGGACAACAGTTTCCCCTCGTTAGTGGTAAAAAAGCTGCCGAAGGATGTTCTGATCACGAGAAATAATGCGTAAAGATGTTTGTTTGTTTTTTATGAGATCATCGGAGGGTTGTAGCGTTACCAGGTGACTGTCTGCGAGCAGCCGGCGCTCCGACCCCTCGCCTCTGTGGCGTCCGCGTACAGTTTGGAGGGTTCGGCGTAAAAATCAGAAATAACCCTGCGTTAAAGAGAGGTGACGACGTTAGTCCAGTCTCGTGACCGTGTTTGTCCGTGTTGTTTCAGGCCTCAGGTGGTTAAACGCAGGTCACGGTTGGCTCTTCCCACCAATGCTGAGCGAGCTCTGTAGTGATTGGCTGATGGCTTTTTGACAGGCGCTTGACTGGTTAATGGCGGGGGGCCGGAGCCAGAGCCGATGAGTTTTAGGAGTCTGACGTGGTTGTCGGTGAGTTCAGATTTTGGGCCTCGAGGTGAACTGGAGTTCCTGCTTCCATGTCAGGTGACCTTTAACCTTTTCTTACTTTCCTCCTCCTCTTAGCAGGCTAGTTCAGTTTTGGCTGTAATCTCTGCTGCTTTTAGTCTCTTTTTCATTTCTTTCCCGTGCTGTCGCTCTGAAGCTGGAAGTGTGGGAACACGACGCCTTTAGGACAAACGGCCTCCAGCAGCAGCAGCAGCGTTACATTCCCATCGGCCGAACGTTTCAGCCGTGCTCTTCGTCGTCTCCCTCCTTTGTTCTTTTAGTCTGATTATCTTTGTTTTCTCGGGTCGTGTCCGGCTGAAGCTGCCTAGCTGACAGACTGTAGACTGAACACTGTATCTGCTGGTTAAACCTTACATGACTGTAACTCTGTACTTTTTATTTTGTTGACATTGTGTTTGAACTAAACGTAGCTGTTGGCCCAGCCAGAGTCTGATGTACACACGCCATGTAGAGAGACGGCCCGCTGACGCACCACACGGAGGTCCAACTTTGAATTGAAATACTGTGATGATGGAGCCCTGTGTGTGTGGACATGCAGCCAACATTTGTTTTGATGAATAAAAAGGCCAAATGGAAACTGAACAAGAGGCTGCAGAGTGTTGTTTTTTTTTAATATTAGATTAACTGCAGGCTGGCCCAGACTACTTTAATACTGAGTTCACGTACTGACTTTAAAGGTTTGTTGGCGCAAACAATCGGACTGTTAAACAACCAGCGTTAAAAATTAGTCGTCGGGCCTTTTTTTTTTATTTGCAAGTTAACTTTACAGGGACAGGCAGGTGGAACAAGGTGAGGTAGAAATACTGCTGTGTAACAATCCTCCTGTTACAAGTTAAAGTCCTTCAGTCAAGATCTCACTTAAGTAAAAGTATTTAAAGTAATAGTACTTGTTGGGCAGAATGGCTCCTTTCTTTACCTTCTAATCTGTTGGATGGTTTAATCTGTAGCCGGGTCCTATTCTACAGACTGGTCGCGTGTTTGGTTTGCTAAATCAATCGGTGAAGTACCTAAAGCTGTCCGATATTTGTAGTGGAGTGAAAAGTACAGTATTTCCCTCTGATATGTGGTGGAGTAGTACTATAAAGTAGCATAAAAGTGTACTTGCGTACTTAAATCTCCTTGGCCTTTCAGAAACGCTCTCCGCTGTCTGGTGGAGCACATGTTAAGTTAGGTCTTTATCGTGAAATGAGTTGTCCTTAACCCGCGCTGATCGGTCCGTCTCCAGCGCTCGGTTGGGACACGTTTCTAGACTGAGACCTTTTCAGGTGGCTTCCTCCCGGGAACTAAAGGCAGGAAAGAGGTTTCTCAACGTGTCACGCGTTTGTGGCGTTTCAAAGCTGATCGTATGTTCTTCCAAAGAAGTCACCATTTTGAAAACACACTCTGCCAGTCAGTTGCGATGTCTGTTAATGTTTAAAAGTAGTACTGCTAAACATTTGTTCCCCAAACTGACTTCCGCCATGTTGTTATAAACCGTTGTCCAGTCGTAGTCCACGTTGTTGCTCCGCTGATCATTGGACCGGTTTATGCAGCGAACCCTTTCGTTGCTGAACCTCTGGCTCGTGGCAGGTGTAACTGTTGCATACTAGCGTCATGCCTGAAGTGACTTTCACTGTCCTCCGTGCAGCGGCAGCCAGCAGCTGTGGGAGCTCACATCTGCCAGCAGCAAAACAAACTAAAGCTCTCAGGGTGAGTTTGACTCAACTAAATAAAAAAAAATTATGAGATTTCTAAGTGAGAATTTCGATGCAGTCCACGTGAACCTGCTGCCAGCAGGATCACCTCTCGGTAACCGGGTCGTGATTTCTGGAAAGAGACGCTGCTGTTGAGTTTTTCAAATGGATTTCTTTTTTTTTTTGGCGCTTTGGGCCGAGTGCCATATAGTCCCGTTTAAAAAAATAAAATAAAATAAAATGCAGACATCTCCAAAACTCTGCAAATCACAGCAGCCCGTCTAGATCAGGGCTGCCCAAACTGGGGCTTGTGTGCCAAAGTTGGCCCGCCATAAGGTTTGATTTGGCCCTCCAGATGTTTCTAGCAGTTATATCAATCACTGTTCAAACTGTTTTTTCTTTTGTGAGGTAAAAACATGCAGGATCCCAATTATTAATTATTTTTCACAATCTGAACACGGCAGAGTGACTCCGTGCGGGAAGGGAACTTCAACAATACATCAGCTGTTGGATGTTTGGCCTGTGGCCCTCCATTGAGCTTCAGTCTGGGCCCTCCAAGGGACAAAGTCTGGGCCCCCGGTCTAGATGGATCAACAGCTCTACGGGTGAGAGGAGGAACATGTAGTTTTGATTTTGGAGTGGACTGTCCCTTTAATGATTGACAGCAGGGATTTGAAATTGGACCAACAAATAACTTTTGTCATCAGTTATTCGTTAATTCTTCCGACTGATTTTTCATGATTCCCTGTTGCACAATAACCGTTGAATCATCAAGTCCCCCCGCCCCCCCTAATACCCGCTCCTTATTGGCTGGCCGCTGCCGTCAATCATCAGTGAGGCGCGGGGGGCGGGGCGGGGACATTCCTCCTGTCGCTGGTGGAAAAAAAAAGAGAAAGTTTCCAAGATGGCGGCGTAGACCTGGCTGTCCGTTGGAAAACAATAGAAGCAGCTCGGAGGGGCAGTTAGCCTGTTCCTGCCGACGACCCCGCTCCACCCTCCAAAACCTTACGCACCCCGAGTGGGCCTCGGCCAGGGGGAGGATTATCCGCGCCGGCACCTCGCGAAAAACACATTTGAAGTATGAGGCTTCATTTGTATGTTTCAGGCTAGCCGCCTAGCCTGCTAGTCGAGCTAAGCCCGTCTAGCCACAACAGTGCTAGCAGCTAACGGCTACACGGAGGCGGAGGATCAGCTGTTTGCTAGACAGATGCTGCTGTAGGAAGAGCGGACAGCAACGCTTCCACAGTAAGTTAATTTAAACCTACCCGAGCCCTAATTCCCCCCGCGAGGTCTTGTCGTTTGGTTTCCGGCGTGTGGGCGCGCAACGTCAGGCGGAATAGTGTGTTTATTGGGCTGCGTGAACTGCTGCCAAGTTCGGGAGGAAGGCGAGCGGTTAGCCAACGCTAGCCCCGCTCAGCTAGCCCCGCTAACAGAAGCTAGTCGCGGATACTCGAGCAAAATAAAAGTTTCAAGACAAGTTGGAGAGTCGCCGCGATGCCGCCGCGGGATGTAACCCTGTCGCTAACAGACTAACGGGAGTGGAGTCGGAGGACAACGCGAGCCAGCGACAAAGCAGCGGGATTTTAACGGCAGCTCAGGTAGTTGTTTTTTAAGGGATTCTCGACGCTCCAACTTTGATTGTGAGTGGAGGAATGTGCTAAAGCGACTTAGCCCAGCGGGCTTCATAGCGACACGGCACGTTGGTTCATTGATCTGTAGCTGTAATCTGTTTTAAAGGGTTTGTGCAGAAAGTAGTCTGCCTTCACACCACCGGGGGGGGGGGGTAAATCAGGGGGTTTGGGGTTAAACTCGTGTGGCTCCAGTGTTTCTGTCTTACACGGCGAGTTAAACGAGCTTGTGTGTGTGTGTGTGTGTGTAATGCGGTTCACAGTTTACACTTGGCTTGTGTGTGTTTGTGTGTGTGTGCCAGTGAGTAAATTCAGGAGGCTAAATGGTATTGCACCCAAAAACCTTAATTTTCCTCTTCGGCAGTGAGTGCCGCTGTGACTGAAGGCCGTTAGCAAGACAAAGGTCGCCTCCATGGAGCCAGCACAGGAGGCTTTGTAGAGGGCGAGGGGGTGTGTGTAGACGCCCAGAGTGAGAAAAGAGCCACATTCTGCTTTTTTTTATGGACGCAGCCTGAGCCGGAAGTTTTACTGCAAGTCTTTATTGATGATGGCGGATTTTGTTACACCGCGACACAGCGCGGTGATGGAGAGGCTCCGCCGGAGGATCGAGCTCTTCCGGCAGCACCACAACAGCTGCGAGAGCCGCTACGAGAACGCGACGCTGGAGCGGCTGGAGCTGGAGAGGCAGCAGACCTTCGCCCTACACCAGCGGTGCCTGCAGGCCAAAGCCAAGCGGTCCAACAAGCACCGGCAGCCCCAGCAAAGCGGCGACCAGGCCGGCCAGAGGGCGCCGGGCGGCGGCGGCGGCGCGGAGCTCGTGGAGAGCGGAGGGACGGCGGCGGAGCAGAGCCGGAACAGCACCCTGATAGCGGTGAGTGAGCACCGGGCACAGAGGCAGGGCTGGATGTGGGCACACAAACACACTACAGCCTGGTGCAGCATGAATAAACCACCAGGAGAGACAGCTGCGGGTGAGGCAGGCTAAATCTGACATGTGCCATGTACAGATTGGACTCAACTCATTTTATTTATATAGCACTTTCAAAGCCACTGAAGTGCCTTCCATAGTTAATAAAATACATAAATAACAATGAAATGCGAATTCGTAACATAAAATAACACCTGAAAAATATTACAATCACTGACAGTTATCAGACCCAATCAAATGCCATGAGCTTGATAGAGTAAGTCGTCAAGTCTGTTTTTAGAAATGTCCATGCTCGACGAAGATTTCATATGTAAGGGCAACACATTCCAGAGTGCAGGAGCCGCGATCGCCACTGCGCCTCGCGAGACCGTGGGACCGCTAGCAGCCGGCTCTGAGAGGAGCGCAGTTGTCGTTGAGGTTGGTATGGGATCAACATGTATTTTATTATATCCTCAGGAGCCCGATCATGGAAAGCTTTGTAAACAAACATCAATGCCGTGTACTGCATTCTGTATTTTACCGGTAACCAGTGAAGGGATATTAATGCAGGTGTTATGGGGTCCCATTTCTTGGTTTTTGTTAGAATTCTCGCTGCAGCGTTTTGAACAAACTGTCAACGAAGCAACCAGAGATTAATTTATGCCTAGGTGAAGAGCATTACAATAATCTAGCCGTGAGGAGACGAAGGCATGCAGAACGATCTCCAAGTCCTTATTTAACTGAAAGACGTTTTCACGACACTATAACTTCAAAGCTAATTTCAGAATCGAAAATTACTCCACGGTTCTTCACATGACTATGAATATTGTTGGACAATAACCCTTCATTTCCAACCAGACCATTCCCAAGCTGTTTGTTCCCAAACATTATACACTCAGTCTTGTCATCATTTAGTTGCAAAAGATGATTTGCTTTCAGCAGTGGTGGGAGTCACAGTGGTACCATGCTATCCCTAAATGTTTCTCATGATTCTGACGGCACACACCACTGTGTGCTGTGATACATGTGGCAAGACATTAGTGGGCAGTGTGGACCAAACCACCCTTGTTTAACTGGCGCTAAGTCAGCAATGTCCAGCTAAACTGGCCTCCACTCACTGTTGAAAGTAGTCTTTTGAAGATCTCTTTTGCTGTATATCTAATAGTTTACAATGCAGAAATGCAATGAACCCTTACGGCTAATGTACACGACCAAATATTAGAAACTCCTCTGTATAACACATCAGCAGCACCAGCTACATCCTCCAAATGTTGAATCAACACCTCCTTAAACAAACACTAAACATTATAACCTTCATGATTTTCTTCATCCCATTTGGCCATGTATTGTTTTGGTGTTTTTACTGGAGCAAAATCCTATTTAACTTTGCATTTACGTGGCACAAAGTGTGTGCTACTCAAGAGCAGTAGAAAAGGATTAGGTGATGGGTCTTAATAGGTTAAATAAGCATCGACTAGCGCTGGCATTTAAGACATGAGAGGTGAACCATAATTTCACTTTTACACACAGAGAGACTGTTTGTCTTATCGATCAAGCCAAAAATGTACTTGGGTTATTTATAAAGTAAAGATAAAATACATCTGAATGTTTGTCTTACGGCATGTGAAGGAATCTCGTTCTGTCAGTTTGTGGTGCGACTGTTAGTTGGCTGTTAGAAAGGCGTAAAACAGCAGTTAGTACATAAACCGTTTCCAGTGAAACTGATAACGTTACTTACTGACCACAGTTTGACGTTTGACTCTAATCATCAGGAGTCTGATCTCGTTAGTGTTTGCCGTCTGACTGTTCTCACTGTGTTTGTTAATCAGAGCTGATCACACTGATTGGTCGCTGCCTGTGTGCTGAAGCTGCTGATCAGTGATCTCTGTGTGTGTGTGTGTGTGTGAGCGCAGCTTCATTGATTGACAGAGGAAGTGTTGTTTTGTGGCTGTCTGGTCACGTGACGTCTGTGTTTTCTTTCCGTCTGGCTGTGGTCGCTTTGACAGACACAAACCGGCGGAGTTCAGCTCCTTTTATAGCTGCTTAAGTGTTTTTCAGCAAGACACCAAATCCCAACCCGCTCTCGACCCTGACCTTTGACCCCTTTCCCTTTTTTTTGGTTTTAGTATTTGTTGCAGTATTGGTGCTGAAACAATTATTAACTTAACCAGTTAGCGGATTTACAGAAAATAAGTAGTCAGCTGCTCATTTAACTAATGTGCTAGATCAGCAAATAAGCACCAAACATTTGCAGTTGTTTAAACAAACTGACTTTGGGTTTTGTGGCGCCTGTTCAGACTGCTGAAATGGGCTCCGAGTGGGGGTGGGTGATGTCGCCAAAAAGTACCATCCCAATCTGTTTAATCGCACTAACGATCCACGATCTAAACTGCGACCTTTTTTTCTCAAATGCCCCGTAGACAATAGCCAGACTTGAAATGTTTTGCACGTTTATCCCGTTGCACCGTTAACACCCAACATTGCATTAAAGATACACAGTTTAATTTGATGTTGTAAACAGGAGCCAATAGATAATAAAATCACACTTTTCAGATACTCACAGCTCAGTTGCTGTGTTTTCAATATGTCATCCAAGGAAGAGCCACGTGATTCGTCCAATCAGCGCAGCCGTCTAACTGGCTACATCACGCTGTTGGTTTGTTCATGTGGGGCGAATCCGCCAGTCACCGAGCTTTGGAAACAGAAGTAAGAGGACTTAACTCTGGGAGCATTTATTCTTGTTATCTAACATTTTATACGCTAAACAATTAATCAGTAGAAAGAACTCAGATTAAAAACTGGTTTGAAGCCCTAAACGTCTGCTTAAAGTTGCCCTTGTGATCCAAAGCTAAACCAAACCACCAACGGCGTTCAGACCACAGTAAAGCCGCCGTCACTCCCAAGTTGATCGACGGGTCTTTAATGCAGGTGCTCACAGTACACGACAACTAAATCTTACTCATGAATATTTCCTCGTGCCGTTTCGTGTTTGTTTACATCAGTGATGTTCACGAGTTCAGCGTAGTGACGCACAGCTCTTATTTTAAAATCGATGACTTGTCGGACTCCAAAACCTTACCAAGGCATCATATTTAAAGAGCTCAGCTCATGTTACAGGTATAACATAGGTGGTAACGACAGCTGTCAGATAAAAGTGTGAAAGGTTTAAAGTCTCACATGAAAACTCGAGTAATGTACCGGGATCTGATCTGTTTGTCTCTGACCTGTGTGAAATGCTAAAGGGTGTCTCAGTTTGGTATGTAGGTTTACTCCTCCGCTGTATTACAGTCTATTAAGGTCTTCACGGCTTCTTTATGTATCCTGAGAACCTGTGTGTGTGTGTGTGTTACCAGAAACTCAGCTGTTCTAGAGGAGTGGAGTGTAGAAGAGTCCAAAGTCGATCTGATAGCTGCGTCTCACAGCAGGTGAGGCTGCCGGTGGGATTTAGCAGGTTTTAAACTGAAGCTCAAGACACCAGACAGGCTGCAGGTCTACATCAAGACCTGTTAAAGTAATAATTTCCTACACAAATCAAACTGTGTTCAGGCAATTTGTCAAACTGATCTACAGAGAGAGAAATTCAAATTCACAATGTAGTCGTCCCCATTTACATATTTTTCTCATTCTGTTGTCGGACAACATGACGGGGGCGAGATCGTGAAAAGGAAAAGATGCGTTTACAAATTCAACCGGTTTAACATGGGAGTTCTCTGAGGAAGTTCGAGGACTCCTTTGAGATGTTCAGAGGTAATTAAGGAGGTGCTGTGGGTCCTTTTAGCGGGTTCTAAGTTCCATGGAGGAGTTTCTATTCTAGGGGTCCTTTTTTAAACAAAAAAAGGGTCTATTGTGATGTCACGTTCGCGAACAATCCGATTCTTCTCAACGGCTCTTTGGCACGAACGAAGGGAGCCGAGTCATGCTTGGTGGGAACCGTTCTCTTTATCGTTGTGCTCAAATTTCAGTGCCTGCCCTGAACCCACTCCCCGTTACGTGAGCAGCATCACCGCACGTCTGCGGCTCACAGCGCCACAGTGGGTCGGCTTGATTACCGTCCCGGCGTACACTGGTGTCGCGTCAGCTGGGGCGGAGTTTAAAAAGCTTCCTAATATGAGGCGCAGCATGAATTGCATTCAGGGCTACTTCATTTACACAACCCATTTCAAACAGAGGGTAAATTCAAAGCAGTAAAAATCACTGACCGAGCAGAGAGATGGCGTCACCGTGTGTGACGTTCACACCGACATGAGGTCTTTAGTGCTGCTAACCCTCGTCCACACACACAAAGGGAAATTATAGGCCTATTGGCGTGACGTCTAAGTTTGAATCTGATCCACATCTTCCACTATCAAATATCCTAGTGCGATTGTTGCACGGATAAACCTAGAAACCCCCTAAAAAAAGAAGCTTATACTGGTCCCTGAGGAGGTTGTAGGGTCCTTTTTTAGACGAGACTCTAGTGTTCACGGAGGAAGGTCCAGTGTCCGTTGAAGAGTGTCTAGTTGTTCTTTAGGCCGTTGAATACAACAACAAAATGAGGGGCTGTGTTTTGGAAGACTGGTGTTCATCCTTTCAGTAGAGGTTTCGGGCTTCCCTTTAGTTTGTCACCCTTCTCTGTATACGTATCGTCTCTTATTAAATCCAGCTGATACCAGCAGTCACCCTGGACCGGAGCGCTCCACCCTTTGTAACTGGTTCAGAGTCAGTTTGTTTCTCGGTGTGAATCTGCTCTCAGCAGGGACAAACAGGAGTCCTGAGAGGTGACTCAGTATGAACAGAAACCCCCCACCGCCCCCTCACAGCTGACTCATCACTGTGTGTGTGTGTGTGTAGTCCTGAATACTAACACTGTCAGGAAACGCCTCGCTCCATGTCGACAGCCGGCTCTGTGCCGCTGCTGGAGGAGGCGGGGCTAAATCACCTCTTTCAGGCCTGCAATTGGCCTCTCTCTGTAGTGGCGTCACTTACCGGAGGTCGAAAAGCTGCTAAAACCAACACTGAATGTTTTCACAACAAACATTACCAGAGCTCGGCTCAGACGGGAGCGTAGAGGCCGATGCTGATGTCAGTATTTCAAATAAAATAAAGTAAAATATCAAACCAATATTATGTTGGGAAATAAGAGATTTGAGGTTTTGCCACAGCGTTAAAAGGTGGCGTCTGTCCCCTTTACACATGGTGAAGTAGGACATTGTAGACACAAAAAAATAGACCTTCCTGTCTGGTTGTTTTGCCCAATTTCTTAATTAATTTTACAGAAAAGTCATTATATCGTGACATATTTTGATATCATGACGTATAATTAATTACACGTATCCACATATATATATATATATATATATATATATATATAGGAGCGCATTCCCTTTTTACACAAACGCTAAAACATAAATTATTGCTGACAAGCCGTCAAATCTGGTTATTTAAAGATAAGAACTGTGGCAAGATATTGTCCTGAACAAGTTTTACCATCAGAGAGGACAGTAACGGGAAATATAAGATCTATTTTCTTCAGTAAGCAGTGATTATAAATGACACCTTTTACAATGAAAATGTTTTAAACAAGCATTAAAAATACAGGTCAAATATAGATGGACAAAAAGAGCTTCATGTCACTCATACTGGTTTATCTGTGGTATTGGCCGGTAGAATCATCCTGCTGACCTATATATTGGTCTGGTTCTGGAAGCAGATAGAAGAATAGACCACAAACAACACAGAAAGAGTCGATTAAATACCCCTGACAGTAATGTAAAACAAGAATTTCAGCACAAGAAACTAAACATTCATCCTGGAAACATGCAATCAAACGATGAGCTGACGTAAACAAAGAGGTATTTTGGATTTTTGTGGCAAAGCGAGAGCCAAACAATCCAGGATGGGTCATTCTGGAGATATTCAGAAGTCTTGTTATTTGACTGCAATGTTAAATATGCAGATTTTGGTTGTCTTAGCCACAACAGCGTTCGGTATCTTCTGAGCAGACTCACCTTGGCTTTATTCATCACTCTGCAAAAAAATCTTTCCAACCTTTTTTTTTTTTCTTCAATTAACGCCTATTTTTGCTCATAGACCGTGTACGTTCTAATGTAAGTGTGATGAAGAGGACAGTCCGATCAGTGACCGACTGTCCTCCCGGGTCTGCCGAGGTCAGAGGTTATTAACGGTCATGTCATTTTGAAAGACACCTTGACTGTTTCACTGCGAATCCCTCACATCCATGGCTTGAATGTTAGTAACTCTGTCTAATGAAACGGTAAAAGGCCACGATGATGAATACTGATTATGAAAATTGTCTTTAACATATAATCAGCTGTTTTTTTTCAGCACCACTAAGAGTAATTCCTTTCTCTGTCAGTTACTTCGCAGCTTATTCCATCGGATCTGCTCAGTCCAGTGATTACAGGACAGTTTGAGTCGCAGTGAGAACTACTTTTAGTTTGCTAATTTTAAATTCTTTAGAGTAGTTTTGTTAGTGAAAACTCTCTAGATGGATCCTGAATATTAGATTACTGATCCTGTTTGTTGAAAACACGTCTGTGATGTAGTGAGTCCAACCAGTGAACCTGGAGTCAAACCCCCAACCAACTGAAGTGTCCCCCACTCTGACCTTTGACCTGTAAACTCCCTGTGGAGAGAGACAGTCGAAGTATTATAGTAGTATCAGTGGTATCGCTAGTTAAAGCAGCGTCAGT
>CM022490.1:29592466-29636824 GCA_011952105.1 Coreoperca whiteheadi | reverse complement strand
CCCCCCCCCCCCCCCCCCCCCCACCCCTGTATTTTCTAAAGATTACAGTACACTTTAAACTATCAGCTTGCAGCGTGGACACCAAACGCTGGAGCCTGGAAGAGGAGTGAACAGGAAAAGCACCCCTCGCACGACGCGGCGTGTTTCGTAGGTTCACGTGCCCATTCACAAATCACGTGTGTTTTTTGGTTTAAACTACGGACGGAAATTTAGATTTTAAAACCGAGACTGCTCACGAGAGAGAGCAGAGCGAGTGAGAAACCAAACCGACTGAAACTCGCTGATTTGAATGAGGGACTGTTTTGTCTCTGATTGGGTTTTTCCTCTCACTGTGAGCACAGGAGGCGGCTCCGTCAGCCACTTTCAGAAAGCGTTGACGTTGACCCGCCCCGCTCTTAAAGCCCTTCTGCCCACACAGGCGCTCTCATCTGTGACGTGATGGTGAAACCCTGCTGGGAAATACACGAAAGAGTGATGAAGTTGTAAGAAAAAATACATTTCTTTCGCACAAAAGTGTGTCAGGATTTGTCATCTCTCTTTTCTTTTGTTTCTTTTGAGTTTTCAATCAGTCCCCCAGAGCAAGGCACCAGTGCTGCTGGGGCTCTGCGGTCCGGCCTGTTCAGGACCGGGTTCTGCCCGCATGCCGTTAGTTCTATACAGTTTGGAATCCAAGCTGCTGGTTTCAGAACTGCTGGCCAGAAGTTAGAAGCTACTGGCCCACTCGTGTGTGTTGTTCTGGCACCGGGTCGGCCTCAGCAGGAAATTCTCAGCATATTTTGGGAAACGCGTCAGCTTTCTCCACACTGTGACGCCACTCCGCTCACAAAGCTGAAACCTTGACCAACTCTTTTGTGTCTCTTAAATAAACGTGCACTGTAGCGATCCTCCGATCAGGTTTTTTTTTTTAGGGCAGACCCTGAAGAATTCAGTGTTTGTTCTTTTATTATCAGGATGGCTGCCTGAGGACACGTTCTCTTTTACAGTAACGGCCTGTTGCGGAGGCACGACGTTAGTTACTGTTCCATCATTTATATTTGAATTTTATTACTTCAATTACATGGATTTAATAAGTTTAGAATCCGCTGGTCCGATGTGGATCTTCTAAGGATGGAGGAAATGTCTCTCTGCCACTTGGGTCCAGACTGAAATGTCTCAGCAGCTGTCTGACGGACTGTGACGAAACGTGCTTCATCGTTTCACGTTGCCCTCAGGATGCGCTGTGATGACTCTGCTGATCCTCTGACCTTTAATCCAGCGCCACCATCAGGTCAACGTGTTAACGTGTCCAATGCTTTGTTTTGTGGCCAAACGCCTGCACACGTAAGGACGTTCCCATCAGCCTCAGCTGCACTCTCTTTACAGCTAATGTTAGCATGCTAACTAAGGCGGTGAACATGGTGAACGTTTGACCTATTATACCGATTCCTGTCATTGTGAGCATGTTGTTGTAAGTACAGCCTCACAGAGCAAAAAACATGGCTGTAGACTTGCATTTAAAAATAACAGGCACCCAGTGACCTATAGATCATTGCTAGTAGGTGCTGTGTACAAGAGTAAGCCATATGAGACAATATAATCCGGGGTTTCTGAGGTCAAAAGGTCGAAGAGCCTCACCTGGATTCACCTGTTCTGTCTCCTTCGTGGAGAAGGCAGGTGTTGAGACTGTCTGTCTGATTATCACGCAGTGGAAGCGTGAGGATCAGCTGATGTGGCGGGTCGTGTTGCCTGCAGAATGGACAGATGTGATCTGCTGACTGCTCTGAGGAAGCGCTTTGTTATCTGCATTATGTAAGCCCTGCCTGCAGCTGATTCTATTAACGGCAGCAGCTCAGACGCCGGGCAGCTTTTCACCCCAACGTCTGCTTGCCTCAACTCTCGCAGCTCCGTCCCTCCAGCCGCAGCGCCCCCTGCAGCTGGAAAGCTGCTCCTGCAGGTACTGAAATAGAAATCCTGTCATCATTGGACAGCTGGCTGTGTTTCTCAGCACTCCCAAATAACCTCATTTCATGATGCAGATACCTATATTAAGACATTTGTGAACTGCAACTGGAATTGTTGCTTAAGTAGTTTAGAACTAAAATGATCTGCAACTATTTTGATTTTTGATTTATCACTGGTCATTTATTGGAGCAAAAATGCCAAACATCCTCTGATTCGAGCTTCTCAAATGTGAGGATTTGCTGTTTAAATTTACATTCAGTCATTTAGCAGACGCTTTTATCCAAAGCGATTTACACACCGAAGGTACAGCTTTGGGAGAAATTTGGAGTTCGGTATCTTGCTCAAGGATACCTCGACGGGGGGAAGCCAGGATCGAACCGCCGACCTTCTGATTGGTGGACGACCGCTCTGCCACCAAGCCGCAGCCGCCCTGTTTTTCAGTTTTATTTAATGGTCAAATAAATATCTTATTGTTCTTTTTTTTTAAACTGTGGGTCGGACAAAACAAGACATTTAAAGGCTGCAACTAACAATGATAATAATTGTTAGTTGCAACCTAATAAATAGTTATTTAATAGGAATGAACCAGGGTCACACAACTACAATATAACAATAATAAGACAGATTTAAGCTAAAAAGATTAATTTAAGTAAAAAATAAGATTTGACAAAGAAAGTGACAATTTAGCAGAATACACTTTTCAAAAAAATATCAACTTCTAAATAATTTTTGGAAAGTATCAAAGTCCAGTGCTTAGATATGTCTGTACAGCAAGTTTAAATCACATTTTCGTGTTAACGTGGCTTTATAATGTGTGTTTTTGGAGTCTAGCAGCCCTCTGAAGCTGTAAGGGCTTTAGTTTGTTGCTCAAAGACACTTCAGCACTGTTGGGCTTTGAGCCCTCGTCATGACACCGTGTTTGTGGTACGGTGATGACGGAGTGTTGCTGTTTTTACTAATTGTTCTGTTTGTTCCTCCAGCTGCAGGAGACGGTGAAGAGGAAGCTGGAGAGCGCTGGTTCTCCGCTGGGCAGAGATCAGATCAACGGCTTCAGCGACAGCTTCCCCCCCAACAAGAAGGCCTGTCTGGACAACGGCACGACCAACGGCTCCCCGCTGGACTCCAAGCTGGGGATCAGCGACTCGCTGAACTCCAACGGGACCCACGGACAGGCGGGGGAGTCGAAGGACGGCGGCAGAGAGCCGGGTTCAGACTTCCATCTGAAGGAGATGAAGCAGGAGCCCGACGACATCCTGCCCATCATGCCGCCGTCAGGAGGAGGCAACAACAGCCTGTTCCCTGACCTCAACCTGAACGAGCAGGAGTGGACGGAGCTGATGGAGGAGCTGAACTGTTCTGTGGCTTATGAGGACATCCAGGACATTCTCAACGACGGCTTCGAGGACCGCAAAGACCCTCTGGAGCTGGCACCGACCCCAGGTGGTGGTGGGGTGGTGGGCGGAGGAGCAGCAGGTGGTGGGGGAGGCCAGTCGTCCCAGGGTCTGCTTCCTCCAGATCTGGTCAGCGTTAAGACGGAGTTCTCCCCGGCCTCAGTGGCTTTCGAGCAAGACTCTCGCACCGGCTCCCCCCATGTCAGGTCCACCTCCTCCGGGCCGCCTCCTCACCCCACCAGCTCCCCTGTTGCCTCCTCCTCCGCGTCTTCCCCGGCTCTGCCCCCATCCCAGCCGGGTCCTCCCCCGAGGCAGCTTCAGCCTCCCCCCAACCACCTTCTCCCTCCGGCACCACCGGTGCCTAAAGACCTGTCCCCCGCCCAGCAGCTCCAGCAGCTGGCCGCCCAGCAACAGAGAGCGCAGCACCTCCACGGCCAGCTGCAGCACAAACCGCCACAGCCGGGGGCCAAGTTCCACAACCAGGGACCCCATGCCCACCCCCCACCGTGGCCCCAGATGGCCAACAGCTCTCAGAGCCCGCTAGGGGGCGCGTTTGGTATGGACAAGCCCACAAGCCCCTCCCTGTACCCACAGGACTTCAACCCCAATGGCCAGAAGCAGCTGCTGATGTCCAGTCAGCCCAACAAAGGCTCTCCCAAGGCGGTGGCCAGCAGCTACATGCCGGGGGCCACCGGACACCCCAACATGCTGGGTCACCCGACTTCAGGGCCGCCTCTCAGCCACCCGCCGGCGCCAGGGGCTCAGGCGTCTGCCGCCATGCTGAACTACAACAACACCAAACCTCTGTCGCACTTTGAGGCGGGGCCTGGACCGCCGCGGCCCCCCAACATCCAGAGCCAGAACAAGGCGGCCCTGCTGACACTGCTCCGACAGCAGCAACAGATCAAACAAAAGAACAGCATTAACTTCCGCCAGCACATAACGCACACACAGGTAAGGAACACGCACCCCACGAGTGCTCGAGTGCCTCGGGGGGTGTAAACTTCTGTTTTACTTTCTTGTAATTTCAGTGTCATTTATCCAGAGAAATGTCACTGAAATCAACTGTAGAGTTCATTTCCATGAAGGTGGCCACAGGGACACTGCAGCGTCTTCCTGTCGGCACATTAACGAAACAGGAAACTTTAAATGTTCCAGCCACAGTAACACGTTATTCCAAAAATATAGAAGCCACGTGACACCGTAGAAAACGCCGCAAATGTATTTAATTGCGTAAATTTACAATTAAAATTATATTTAAGCATGGAGGTTCATTCTTGACCTGATCTTTGATGAAGGTTCACTTGACTTTATTTTATATTAGGGCTCCACAGGTGTATAATGATCGCATTTATGAGTTTGGAAATTGATATTTTATGTCTGCAGTGCCTTTGTAACATCATTGCCAATGTTAATGAGCTGTATGTTAGAAACGTATTTAATTTGTACTGAAGTTTTATTGTATAGTGTGGAAAAAAAGGACAATTTTCTGTAAATTGAAAGTGTTCAAGTGCAGCGAAGATTGTTAAATAATCAAGATAAATGACTTGGTGATTGGGCAAAAATAATAGTATAAATAAATATTGTATCATTATTGTGTGAGTCATAACATCAAACAGCCTTTTTATATCTGCGTGAACTAAGAATAGTTCATGAAATTTCAAACGTTTTATAATAATGTTGTTGAAGAAAACACGACACCTGAAGTGTGTCTGTAGTTCGGACAGTTAGAGAACATGATGGACATTTTAGGGCAACAAAGGAAGTAACTTTAAACCATCGGTGTTAATCTGTGGATGAGAGTAAGAATGTATCTAAAGGCTTCAAATGTACTTTTTTTCTTTTCTTCATGACAGTTTTGGGAGTTCACTTTCTCTGTGTCAACTTAGCAGATGCTAACCGTAGCATCGCAGCGCTACAACAATAACGACGGTACAAACTGATCAGCGTTCCTGCTCTGCTTTCATAACCGGGCCGGCGGGACATTCCTGGACTAACGCGCACGCACGCACACACGCACGCCCACCCCCCTTCATACGGCGTCATTGCTCACATCTGACTAAAGGAGAGCAGGTCTGCAGATTGTTTCTCCAAAGTCTTTTAAAACAGTTTTTTACTAAGTTCTTACTACATAGAAAAGACCCCCTGGCTCATTTTGGGGGGGTTAACATTAATATAAAATTCGGTATATAGTGGGCTTCACAACGTATCTAATAAATAAACCCAAAGCCAGCCTCACACAGCTGTCGGGGGCTGATGTACGATGTTGCAGCAGCAGAGTCTCCTGCTGGCCGATTCAGCTCGGACACAGCGACCACTTCGCAAAACTCTCTGCGCCAAAAGAAAGAAAAGGGCATTTAGCTTATTTTAATTTCATGGTCCGGACTCAGTGCAGGCAGACGGGAGAAATGGGCCGACCTCCAGTCTGTTGCTTTAGCTGCCGTTGTCTTTGAGCGTGAACCTGCTGGTCCGAGCAGGAGAGAACTTTCCTCCATAGAGTTTAACTTCCTGCAAAAACGTGGCTGCAGCAAGAGACTGAACTTTTAGGATTGGCTATAGAACAAAACCAATAACCTGACTGACAGCGTAAAGTCCCGCCAGCGCCTCCTACAGGTGATCCTGGCACCAGACCAGACGACAACCGAGCAATCACAGCTTTGTAGGCCGAATTAATAACGAGGAAGCCGGCTTCTTGTGCCGGAGCCTGAAGAACAGCAGCAGAAAAGTGGCCTCAAACATGTCAGTAAATGTGTTTTTTACGTTGAAAAGGACCAACATTTTGTTTTGCATTTGTGAACATTTTAAATAGTTAAAGTAATAAAATAACTATCTAAACACAATTAGTGAAACGCGTTGATACGAGAATTTAAAATGGACGTGCGGGAAGTTGAAGTGTGGAGAATGAGAAGAAAGAAACTGTCACTTGGAATATAAACACTGACAGCCGTTAAAAAGTCAAAGTGCAAGAGGTGAAAGCAGTTAAAGTGTCAGAATCCGCCGGCCAAGCAGTTCTTTTACCGGCCAAAATAATAAACTGCCTTTTTGTGTCTCACATAGATTCTTTCAGCACATTTCATTGACATAATAAAGTTTTATGTTGAATACAAATTTAAAGAGACCCAGGGCAAAATATTGATCAAAGGTTAATCAATTCAAACCTGAATACAACTCAAGAAGTGTTGATCTCAAAACTCTACTGAAGGATCAAACATACAGGTGTGAAACCAATAATCAGCATTGATTGTTTTAAGGAAGTAGTTATTTTAACCCAAACTGTGGTTCCTTCATAAACCTGACCAAGTAGTTTTGGTGCCTAAACTTCACCAAACTGTGACTCCCCGGAGATGTTTCAGTAAGCTTTATTTTGAAAGTCTAACCTGACGTTGCTTATTTGCTGTTGCTGACTTGAACGAGTACGTGTTGCGACCGTGACATCGCCGCGGACGTGAGCACAAACATGTGGTGGCGAGTTTGTGTCAAACTCAGAGGACAGAAGCAGCGGCGCCCCTAAGTGACACCTCACCTAGAAACTCTCAGCGCAGTTAATTCTCACATGACTTTTTGGTACAAACATTTAGCCGCCGGTGCGGTGGAAAGCCTTCCGAGATTTACTCGCCAGTTTGGTGCTTGGCGGGTGTTAATTTCGGACCCTGCGTTAAAGGTTTAAAAAATTTAGCTAAAAATGTAAAGTTAGTCCTGCGGGTGGCGCTATAGGAAAGGTCCTTAACACTTAACGGATTCGAGGAGTGAGTTCAGGAAGTTTCATATCAGTGTGGCTGAGAGGGATTTTAAGATCATCAGGACTCGGGTAGCCACAGCAGAGGTCACGTGCCGCTGGCCTGGAGCTGAGTGCTGGCTGCAGGCCCAACAGGTGCAGATGAAGGCCAGCACACAGCAGCGTGAGGTGAAGTCGGCCTGCAGCAGGGAGGCCTTTTGTTCAGCGGCTTCAGAGCAGCCTGGGCCCCCCACGCTTTAACATCCCCCGACTGACTGACTGACTGTGTGCTGGTGAAGCAGCTGGTTGCTAAGGCTCACACAGGGGGGGTGAATGGAGGCAATGACAAAGCAGCCTTTCATATTCTCCCTCCCTGTATTTAAATATAGCTGCTCCTGTTTTGCTCCGGGCAGACGGGACGCGCTGTTCCTGCTGCACTTCATCAGCACTGAGCGCTGAAACTTCCACAGACTTTAGGTTTTGTCCCGTTAAGCCTCCGTACAGTAATGTCATAGGTGGGGGAACGTTAAAGTACAATTTTGAAGTACTTTACTTGATTATTTCCGTTTTATACTTGTACTCCACTGCATTTTGAGGTCCACTGCATTTATTCGATAACTTTAGTTGCTTTGCAGATGGGGATTGTTAACACAAAAGATAAACGGTGATATTGTTATAGATTAAGCTACCCGGCAGTATATAAAGTAGCTGCCATGAGCTCCTCCTTCACCAGCTGCAGCATTAATGTGAACACATTAATGCATCAATAATATATATTTTTCTGAAATGGGCCCTTCTGCTTCATGAGGACCTTTTGGTACTTTAAGTATATTTTGATGCTAATACTCTTATACTTGTACCAAACGTTGGTTGTTTATATCCTCCAAAGTGTGAAGACTTGATCTTTTGTCAGTTGTGATGGGCATTTTTCTGTGTTTTTGACAGTTTATGTAGATTAAATGATCAATAACATGAATAAATGGTATTTATAGAAATCAAAAGCAGGATCGGCGACTCTCTCAGTATTTCTTCTCTCTCCACGCATGCCTGTCCAAAGAAAAACACTTAAGAGACACGGCGTAGCTTACTGGTAGAAGGCATCCATTACAGAATTCCGTGGATTGGCTTATCACGCGTCGCAGTGAAGTATGGCGGCACCCGGTCAGAGCGTGGATTCTCTCCCCTCGCCGCCCCTCCAGTCACACGTGCTCTGCAGTCTGCAGAGAAACACTGAGAGAGTTTCCGACCTACGCCCTTGGTTTCTCAAATCTTTAGAATAATCGATAAATTAGTCGTCAGATTAATCGACTGATCGTTAGGTGCGGCCCTACCTGTAGACGTCCCGTCCCAGAGTGACCGTCGCATCAAAAAGGCCCGTCTTTTGGGACCGCAAAACGTGCACCCCAAAATACATCAGGTTTGAATATTGGTTGCATTACTGATATTTAAATATTGTTGTTACAGTCAGAACCGGGACCAGACAACATGCGTTTACACTGTTTTAGAGACAATGGCGACGCTAATTTAAGTGGTTTGACTGGGGGTGGAACTATGACACGTTAACTGACAACGCTAAAGATTCAAACTCTGTAAAGTAAAAACATGAATGGCGGTTACTGTAGTACAGCTTTTAAACGTGCTTTCATCTCACAAGGGGAAAAATGATGAATAAAATAAAATAGATCACAAACAAATTGGAGAAGAGTAAAATAAGCAACACAATAATTTAAACAGATTTTAAAGTTGTTGTAAATAAGTATTTTTAAAGGTTGCAAGCGAACAATTTATAATGCAATAAAAACATTCCCGACTTCTTAATTTCTCTCAGGACCAGAACACCTACCCGGCTCCTCCACACGGCCCGGGCCCCGCCAACACCATGGCGCCTGCGCCCGGGAACGGCGCCATGACGGCCCAGCCGGGGGCAAACGCCATGGCAGGTAACCACGGCAACGCCGCTTACCTGAGCCAGGCGGCCGTGGCGGCGGCGCTGAAACAGCAGCAGCATCAACAGCAGATCCTGGAGCAGCAGTACATGCAGAGACAGCAGCTCATGGCTGAACAGGTACCAGCAACACCAACACCAGAGAATGCCGACGTGCTACTAAAACAGCTGTTGGCTGCAGACTTCTGTCACGTGGAATCAGATGGCTGCTAGATCAGGGAAGAAGAGGTTTAAAATGTTTTCTACAATGATTGATAACAATTGATTATGTTTGGTTTCTTTGGGATTCTGTGTGGGAAGCACCGGGTGCTGAGATCTGCTCCTGAGGGTAACGGGAATATGAGGCCTGAGTAAGAAAAACAAACAAACAAACAAACCCTTCTACAGGTTGTTTTTTTTGGTTTGTTTTTGTGTGTCTTTGCATTTATATATGACCGCCTTCAATTTATTGTCCCCGTACCAATGAACTGCAATAAATGAACGTTAGTCCACTCACCTATAGCTGGATTATACATCCAGATATGCTTCATCATCTGCGTCAGCTGCTCCTGTGCTTCATGAGTTTTTTTTAAGGCAAACAGGTCCCTAAGTTACACTTAACTGCACATAAACAAGCTGTAAACAGTAGAGGGAGCTGTTTGTTTACGGACGTCATCTCACAGCTTTGAGCCACGTCGCTGCTGATGCGTTCGAGCGCTGGGGTTTAACGTTGGGATCCTTTCACGGTCTGAGCTGAGCCATGTGTTCTCTCTCGTACCCCCGTGCCTGGTGACTCGCAGCATCACTTTACAGTGGTTTCCACAGGGAACGTGTAGAAGAAGTGGTCAAATATATAATGTCCAGCTGCTTAATATCCAACTTTAAACTAACGTCGACTAGAAGCTCATTATTATCAAGCTTTAAACTAGCTTCAGGCTCAGAGCTGTTTGGGTCTTTTGAATGTGAGTTTTTCTTTAACCATCCCGGGTTGCCTGTGAATGACTGACTCACTGGCCTTTTATTTTAGTTTTGCGGTCTCTTTAGTCTCCAGTAGGGACGCACCGCTTGTATCCCCCCTGTGCCAGTGAAACAAATAAAATCTAAATATTATAACAAAATAAGTGACCTGCTTTAAAGTCATTCAGCCCTTCATTACACTGTCTTTGAATGAGCTGCCAAACACAAAGGAAAACACAGAGCAACCCGGACACCAAAGCGCAATTCACGACAATGAAGCTCTTTATAACTGTTATAACTAACACGGTTCAGTCTCTGCCCAGACGCCGGCCTCTTACTTGGAAATCGCTCTCGGTTAGAGGTTGTACGCGTCAGTTTATCCGGGAAGTCCTCTCGGGCTCAGAGAGGGACGAAGCCGGGTCCAGGCTACCGGCGGGTCCAGGGGCAGCGAGGGAAGGCAACTGTCGATGTTGGTGGGGAGAGAGGGGCTCGGCGGCGGTCAGCCCGTTTCCCGTCGTTCTGCAGGTTCGACGAGCTGATCGTTACGGGGAGTAGACGGTCAGGACCCAAAAGTGTTCAGCAAACACGAAACCGTCTGCTCCTCGTCCAGCGAGTTCAGACTCTTCCTGGGGAATTAAAGTTCACGCGAAAGCGTCGGAGTTACACAAGGCGCCTCCTTTCATAAACCGTTTACTGTGGAAAGACCAGGAGCAGCGTGGGGCGCTAGGCATCCCTAGTTACCAGCCGCATTTACCATATTTAGTTTTGGATTTTGCACCTCTGCTCATTTGCCCTGAATGCTAATTTTATTTAATTAAATTGTGGTAGTTTCTTCTGACAGGCCGTCTGTCTCAGAATACACTGCAGGAAATATGCAGCTGTACTCTCCGGCCGGCATGCTGAAGTGCTTTACAATGTGGTCGTCTGTCTGTGTCTGTGCAGGAGAAGCAGCGGCAGCAGGACCAGCAGCTGCAGAGACACCTGACCCGACCTCCCCCACAGTACCAGGACCAGCCGGGACAACCGGCCAATCAGAACCCCTTCCCGCAGCAGCCGGTCAACCAGTTTACAGGTAGGAACAAGGACGTCAGAGGTCAAATGGTACGGATTCCACTGTGTATGTGGATAAAACGATCTGTCACTGAATATTTATTGGTATACGTGTTGATGAAGTAAGTTTTCTGAACATTAATCTGAGAAACTTTGCAAACAAATGGCCGGACTGAACCGAGGATTTCTTCGGTTTTATTTACACAGCAGCGATATTTAAAGGACAAATACCTTGTGGCAGACAGTATAGAAATACCTGATGGGGAACAAATACATCTCAGGGCTTATCGTCACATCACCCTGCTTCCTCCAGACTAAACTCCTCCTGTGAAACCTCAGATTTCTGACCTCCGTTGCGAGCTGTTCGAAGTAGCACTGCACTCTGGAGGATCGATCAGCTCACCAGAAGCCAAACAGAAGTTATAATTCCTACATTCAGTTGTTCAGGTTGACATTTCTAACTTCCATTCGTTTCAGGCTTGTTTAAGCACTTAAGGGGCCCGTTTTCAGCGTCTCACTCCGTCCTTTTGAGCGTCACGTTCAAACCTGTAGCGCAGCTGTTTGTAGCGACACGACAGAGTGCGGAGAGGGAGTTCCCCGAACAGGTAATGTTTCAGACTGTCCTCTCTGTGCTTTGAGCTTCTTCACAGTGACGGCAGAGATCACAGTCGGCTGAAAGGTTCACATTCAGTTCAGGGAAAAGCCTCAGGAGGAGTTTATTCTGCAGGCCGTCACTGATGTAACCTTTTTAATTGTTTTATGAACATTCAGACAGCCCTTGATTTCTTTGCGCCACAGGATGATGCAAAAGCTATTTGCTGAGATATGCACGGGTAGAATTGGAAATATTTGATAAAAATGTCCTGTTTTCTGCTGCTCAGATCACATTCAGGCTGTTGCTACAGGTTTGAATATCAATTACCTTTCAAAATAATGGTCATCCTGCCTTTTTAGACCATAAAAGCTAATAACATCTCAGAATCTCTGTGGAGTTCATGGTGTAGCAAACTAAGGTTCAGAAAAACAAAAAACGTTGGCTGATTCAGTGATTTAATGTAAATTTAATTTAATTTTGTGCTCTGAAATAACAAATCTTTTTGACACCGAAGCAAGGAAAACACTTACAAAGAAACTGTAATAAAAATCATCAAATTAATTTCTCCTTAGAAATCGAAATACTTTGAATTGATTTCGTCACAAGTGAGGTTTTAAATATTCAGGTTAGTTATTTATGTGTGTTCGACTTGAAATGAAAATTATATTCTCTGCTTTGGTGCAACAGGAAATATAAGAAAACACACTAAGTTTCATTTTAGTGATCATTTTTTAGCACAAAGACATCTGTTCAACCAGTGTGCATGTTGTCCTGTACCTGTGGGCATGAGTTTTAAAATAATAAGCGATAGTCGACACAAGAGCTGCTGTTAAAGTCATATTTTACAGCAGTTGAACTCAGAATGAGTCTCTGCTGTTTTATCAGATCCTTTTCATCAGAATATGGTGGAGCAGGTGCTTGTTGTCGTTCAGGACAAACATTTCTCACGAACGTGTAAATGATGCTCGCCGCTGATTTGAATGGTAAATAACTTGTGGCGGCACAGTTCATCAGAACTGTTCAGTGCGTTTGTCCCCAGCTGTCCCCGACAGCAGCTCGGACTACTGCTGGTCTAATGTTCAGCTTGACAGCCGCTACGTTAAACTGTCACCTGCCTTTTAATAATGATAGAGCGGTGACATAATCATTAACGGGGTCCAGTACTGCTGGACAAACAATAACTTACCTGGGGCTTGTTTTTAACGCAGCGTTTACAAAACGCTTCACAGGAAGACTTAAAGGCTCCTGCTGGAGTTAATCCGTCACTTCGGCAAGACTCGCTGCTGTTTTTGTTTGATTGTTGTGTCTGCTCGTTTCTGATTAGAGCTGCAACGGGTAATTGATATTTGATTGACACAAAATAAGCAGTTTTGATGATTTTCTAGCCCAGTTGCTCAGCCTGTGTCTTGTTTTATGTGATAGTCGTAAACTGTTGGTTGGACAAATCAAGACATGTGAAAACTTCACCTTGGCATTCAGGGAAACTATTCAAAATTATTTTCTGACATTTTGTAGACAAAAGGGTTAAAGGAGAAAATGATTGGCAGATGAATTGCTACCTATTTGTATTTATTTAGTTATTACCTGCAGCTCTGCTTCACAGAAATAAATGATGTGAGATCTTGTGATGCTGCAGTTTACAAACTTTTCTTTTTTTTTTTTCTTCACAGCTTCTTCTCAGCCAATGGGCAGCGTCGGCTCCATGGGAGGCCCCGCCCCTGGGCCCCAGCGAATGTTCCCTCAGAACCAAGGTATGATGGGCATGAGCATGGGTCAGGGCGGCGGGCCGGCAGGCGGTGTAGCTCCGCCCACGGCGACAAGTCAGGCTGACATCAATCTGTCGTCCTGCGGAGGGGGCGGGGCCGGCGTGGACGTCCAGCAGGTGCTCTACAACAACATGAACCTTCACCCCAATCACCCGCCCCAGCAGGCCGGCCTGCAGCGCCAGTCTCTGGGCCCCATGAGCGCCTCCTACAGGCAGAACCTTCTGGCTCAGCAGCAGCACCTGAAGACGCAGCCCAACGCCGCCATGTTGAACCAGCAGCAGCTGGCCGCCGCCCGCATGCCGGTCTCCATGCAGAACAGTATGGGAGCCAACCTTCCCGGCTCCATCCCCGGCAGCATGCAGGGCGCGCAGAGTGCCACCTGGCAGCAGCAGCTGGCCAACCAGCCGCCCTCCAGCAACGCCGGCCTGCCCCCCAACGCCTTCAACAACCCCCCGAACGCCTTCCACATGCAGCAGCAGCAGCAGCAGCCTCGCATTCCCAAGATGCAGCCAGGCGCTGCACCCTATGGCGCAAACCCCGGCGGGCGTCCCATGGGTGGGCTGAACCCCGGTCAGCAGATGATGCAGCCCAACATGGCAGCCGCCCAGCAGAGGGCGCCGCCCAACCCTCAAAGCCTCGGACAGCCAATGGCCAATCAGCAGCAGACTCAACAACAACAGGCCAATCAGAACCAGGCTGTCCTCCCCGACCTGGCGGCTTTCGGACAGCCGCAGGGCAACAGCCGCCAGGGACTGCAGTGTAACCAAGGATACCAGGTGAGCAGGACTGCCAATCAGCAGCAGCAGCAGGTGTCATTTGGATACAACGTGGCGTCGGGGAGCTTCGCTGGGGAGAGCGAGCTGGTGGACTCGCTGCTGAAGGGTCAGAGCACCCAGGAGTGGATGGCCGACCTGGACGAATTGCTCGCCAGCCACCACTAGTTAGATTCACCCGTCTGCTCCTGGAGCACCTGAACCCTGCCGAGCTGCGAGGCTGCACTGCTGTACCTGCGAGAAGCGTCGCTGATGACCTTCTGCCGCAGACATGTTTATAAAAGAGATTGATTTCTTTTTTTTTTTTTCAGACCAACACTGTTCTGATCTGAAGAAAACGATCCCGACAGGAGGTCGGTGTGTTCGCATCAGCCACCCAGCCCGCTCTTCCTCCCTCCGTCTCTGAGCGCTGCGCTAAACATTTCGCTCGCCGCCAAAGTAATGAAGGTTGTGTTTCTTCAGACGCTCTGTGATTCGTCGACGAGCTGTTTTCTGTATCACATTCTCATTTTATCAGGGTAGGAAATGTCCCACCCACGAAAACACAGGGAGGTTTGGTTAAAGAGACATAAGAGAAAAGTCCGTGTGCAGAGTTCTTCGTATCCAAGCTAAAGATGGCAGCAGATCTTGTTTAAAGACACTCGGGTCAGCTGAATTCTGGAGGTTTAAAATAAATGAAGTCCAGCAAACTGACCCACTGGTAAGAAATAAAACCAGCTCAGTCACAGCTGAGACTTGATGTCGCTCGTCCTTGTTGACACCAAGCTTCATTCAAAAATCGAGCAATTTAAGGCGACTTGCTCATTGCAAACTTACACACGTGGTAGAAAAGTAGCTAAAGCCTTTTCTTAATTATAGGCGGTCCAGTTTTTCACATTATACCTCATATACTAATATTTATAATTTTAATATTGTGCGTTTTGACAGTAAAAAATAAATCCTTTTGGACTAAAATGATAGTGATGGAAAATACCTTTTTTATGTCATGGAATATGGAATTCTATATCATGACATTGACATTTATCATGATATAGATTACACATGTATTTGAATATTCGTTCTATAAACTCCCTATAGATAAAATAACCAGACGGGAACCTCTGGTTTTGGTTTAATTGGCTGACTTTAAAAACACGTTTATGTAAAAACTCTGTATAAAGCTCCATTAAACAGCGCAACCTCATAGGTTTGCAACATTGACCACGATATGCACCAACAACCACAGATAAAAAAATATTATAAATATAGATACCTCGGTATAAACGGTGTAGAAACATTGATGTTTCTGTTGTCTCGTGGTCTAAACGGTCATATCATCAGATGTCAATCACCAGTAAAAGGTTACATTACTTCATTTTTCATTTTCTAAACTGAACCGAGCCTTTTTCGGTTTAAATCCGTCGTGTCGGCAGAATCAAACGCCGCACTTACAACATCCGGTTATTTTGCATTGCAGGTGGAAATTTAAATCTTATTTCATTTAATCGTTTTTTCCACTGAGAAGACACCAAACACGTTAGTTTTTAGTTTATTATTATTCACAAACACAACAGTTATTTCATGAGCTAGATTTCCAGTTCTGTTCTACCACGAGTGTAAATTTGTAAACGAGCGACGCGTCTGCAGACTGACGCTGAGTGTGTGTGTGTGTGCGTGTGTGTGTGTGTATCCTGTTACACACTGCAGTGTTTGTTGACGACTGGAGACTGAACAGAGGAGTTGTATTGAGACTACTGAACCCATGGCTCAGTGCTAAACCACTGTACCTGCCCCACAGCGCCGCCTAGAGACCGCCAGCGTCACTCGGTCGCGGTTTCAAAAACCTCGCGGTTTTATATCTAGAACTTCTTCAGCAGAAATGAAGTGAAATCCCTGACAGAAGCTGCTGAACGTTATAGAAATTAGCATTAAAGGACCATACCGGTGTTTTTGCATATTTTACCCCGTTTACTACAAATCACAAATAGATTTTTTTTAGTTCTCTGGCCATTTTCCAATGAACTTTTAGTTCCCTTCGGTATAAAAGTCAACTTGGCTTAGACTTGATGCAGAGAGAGACTCGGTCACGTCAGGTTGGCCTTTTAGGTTTATATTACTGTGGTGTAACTTTAACACGAGCTGTGACTGTGATTAAAAGCGGACACGATGGCGAGGAGACCAGCTCAAACAGGCTACAGGTTGATTTTCATACCATAGGGAAATATCTGGAAACGAGCGCTGCTGTGAAGACGAAATATTTAAATATCTACAACATACGGCATGTTTTGTTTAGGGAAATGACCCACAGTAATGTAAAGTGATTTTTTTTTTTTTTTGGGAGGGGTGATTATTTTTAGCAGCCAGGCTGACGTCCTCTGACGGATCGGATTAGTTTCTCTGTGACGACTTTCAGTTGGTCGTCGCCTTATGAGGGTTCAGTCTTTACTGGACACGTCGTGAGCCTGTTGAGTCATCTGCAGGACGTGTTGTTCGCTCTTCCACGTCCAGAAAAACCTTTATTTAAATAAAATACCCAGGAGCGGTGGTTCGGCCTGTCACGATAACCGCTTTTGTTGGGCGATTAACGGCGTTATTGTTGTTTTAAAGACCATTTTATGCCGCTCATACGTGTAATAGGCATAATAATGCAAGTACACCCTCCCCGTTAACTCATAATTCTTAAGAGTATTCAGACATTGGAATATGAAAAAAATATTAAAACATCCGAAATAAAATCATTATTTACAAAAATAAATAAAATGGACTTTCAGACTAATTTAACAAAAATCGCACGAATATTAAACATGTTGCACAGAGGTTAGTCACTCATTGCTGAGCAGGTAGTCTAGTAACGGAAGGGAAAACGCTGCTGTTTGTTCTACGTATTGTAAATATCGCACTATAAGCCCATATCATGACAGGCAATAATTAAAATACTGTGTATATCGTATAAGTCACTGTCGTGACGTGTTGTATATATCGTGACAGGCCTTGCGGTTGTTCCCCTCACATTCACCAGACTGAATCCTCCTCCTGCGCTCTGATTCGTAAGGCTCCTTGACCCTGTGTGCTAGTAGAAGCCCAGCTCGGTGAAGGTAGTCACGGTGACACGTGCAAAAACACCGACATGTTCCCTTTTTTCGGCGTGAAGTGTCACGAGCTCGCGTGAAACGGGGATTGCATTGAACCGAGCTACCACTTCCTCCTGCTGCACCGACGCGACGCCGCAGACCAGAGGCACCTGTGCGTGCAGGTGTGTCGATGTGACTCTAGTTGGCCGTGTTTCACCTTGATGATTCGAACACACATTGTAGAATAGTTGTTGGCTTTAAACCTCAACCTCCTGACCTGCACACGTCTGATTTGGAGGTTTTGACACAAAGACTTTTTTTTTTTTTTTTTAAAGCGTGCGACGTCACGAGGCGTTCGCGCCGCTCGAACACTGAAGCGGCGCCTCCGGTCAGCTGACACGCTCGCTGCCTCGATATTTCAACGTTTCCGTGACATTTTTAGGACCCCACATCCTCCTGCTGTTTAATGTAAATGCAGAGCAGCAGCAGCAGGAAAAACGCGGGACGCGATGAAACACCCACGAAGTTTGCGGAGTCAGTTTTTACGGTTGCTCGTGGTAACGCAGCGCTGCAGTGAAACGCCCCGCTGGCAGCTTAGAAATAACGAGGGGCCTGAAGAAAGCCTCCCAGGCTGTGTTCCTCCCGCAGCCAAATGCTACATGCTTAGGAGAGTCAAGGGAACAGCGACGGTCCTGATACAGGACACGAGCAGTGGACGCACGTTCATGCTCACTGGATGTTTGCAGAGGCAGACATGCTCACACGTTTACAGCCTTAAAGCACAGCATGCGGTCAGTCCTGAATTTGGGGTTTTGTTGTACAGACTCTTGCTGATAGGGGGAGTACAGTGGGGGTCTGCCTGGGAGTCTGACTTCAGGCAAAAATGTCCCACGAACCCATAAAAACTGCAACGCATAAAGTCCTGAGAGCTTGTCGTGTCGGGATGGAAACATCAGACAGTGAAGTGTGGAAGCGGCATCCTGTCAGGGCGGTGACTTCAGCGCTGCATGCGGAGTTGTGTCCTCATGGTTCTCATGGTCGTCACTGTTCTGGAGTCCTCGCCTGCCCTCTGATCTTCTCCAGCCTTTTAAGGTGGAACTGTGACCCCGGCCGTTCTATCTACTGTACTGTTTTTGACTTCTTCAGAGAAACGTGTGCATTTGTGTTGCGCGTGTTATTACTGCTAAACGGTCGCTCGGGGGCTGGTTTCGTGTTTTCATCCGAGCTGCTGCCGGTCTCCTGTCGAATCTTCAGCTTCCAGCCTCGCTCAGCCGCCCGGGGTTTCCTTCTGGGTCCAACTGTTGTGAACGGGCTCTGTGTAAATGTCTATAAATATATTTTTTTGTATGTATGCCTTTCTTAATGACCTGGAGAAGATAGATGTTATTTTTATATATTGCAGCGGATGTTTTTGTAAGTATTTTATACTTTTGATATGGTTCTCTGTAAAACAAGAGTATTATGTAAATATAGTTCTTTAGAAACATGTTTGTTCTGCGTGTGGTTCTGTGCGTTGACGCGAGGAGGAACAATCCACAGGGGGCCAGCGTCGGCACGAATGAGACGGTATGAAACATCATACATTTATGTGAAACTACACATTAAACTTGGGTAGACATTATTTACACATCCGACCACATAATGTGCTTCTGATAATACAGAGAACACGACTGTTCTTTTGAAAGAACTTCACCATTCAAACCCCAGTAAATAAGTATCCGTGGGCTGTTGGCGGATGTGTTCTTTGCACATGTTGAGTTGTGTCCCTGTAGACACACTTCACTTCCTCTGCCTGTTTATGGGACTGAAGATACTTCGAGGGTTAAAGAGCAGCCCCTTTTTACCAGGAAGCCTTCTGGGAAATCAGGGAAATACAGACCTGTAAAACGAAGTGATGCGACTCTTTAAAGGTGCAGCTGAACGCACGCTCGCCTCGCCCTCCCCTTCCGAGCGTGGAGGAGAAACTGCGGTGGCCGCTGCGAGACTCGCCAGGAGCCGGTGTTTGGTTTGTCCGCTCTGGGCTACTGTAGGAACAGGGCGGCCTCCGTGGAAGGGGCCCCGCTCCCTCTGTCGATATGAAGGGCTCCTGTGATTCTTATTCTCGGCTGATTAAACCCACTTGGAAACATTAAATATTGAGTTTCTGCCGAATGTGACACGCGGGACCTTTAACTAATGAGGTGGGAAGGAAAACGACCCTTTGGTGGAAGCCCAACCTGTGGCTGCAGCCGGTGAGAAGTCTTAAACAATATCTGCATCTTGTTGTCTTTGTAAAAACAAAACCGGCGATTCAAACTAAATGAGTTGGTTTTAAAACGGGAGTTCGGCCTCTTTGATTTAAGAGCAGTTTTAAAGCAGAAAAGAAAATCCGAAATCCTGCAGAAGCGTCCGACTAGCCTCTCAAGGGTGGGTCAGTCACTCACCTGGTTACCTGTCAGTCAGCGTGATTGGGCCCCGCCCCCTGCAGGTGCGCTCTCTCTCTCTCTCTGTGTGTGTGAGAGTGTTACCTGACAGTGTGTCGGCGCTCAGGTGTGTGTGAGTCTCGGTCTCGTCTCCGTGATGTTGGACGAGGCGGTCTGCCTCGCGGCTGTGACCGTGCTGGGCGTCCTGGAGCAAGGTAAGAGGGGCATGCTGGGAAATGAAGTCTGGTTGCATTTTAAAAGTGTCCTCACTGGGATGGTAGTACACATACGTTTAGTTGTGCTCTAACTTTCAAAACGGCAGTTTGTTTCAGTTATTTGAGCGGGTTCTTTGCTGGGTTCTTGCTTTGACTACAAACAGACTGGACTCTGGTCCGTATGTGTGAAGCTGGAAGTTAATCAGCAACACCTCAGTAAGAACAACAAGCATCGATTTACGATCCACGTGGATTCACAGGGGCCGTGATGCCTGCCGCGGGCCGGCCCCTGGGCCCCTGGATGCTTCGTTATTTGTGCCCTTTAAAGGAAGGTCGAGATTTCCTCATTTAAAACCAACCTGCCACGCAGCAAACAAACTCACGTTTCCGCGCCGTCACGCAACGGGGGCGAGGACCCCGCAAATATACGTGAGAGAGAGAGAGAGAGCAGGCGACCAAACTGCGTGTAAAACATCTTGGACTGGAAACCTGTTCAACAACTGAGGCCAAACCCCCCCCTTCCTCTCTGTGTGCGCGCACAGCTCTCCGGCAGCAAACCGGGTGGTTCATTTGGTAACAGCCGGGAGAACTCCCAAAACACCGTGACACGCGCGATAGACGGCGGGTTTACAGCGATAGGAGTCGCTGTTCAATTCGGCGTGTCTCATCCCCCAACCTGCACGTTTTAGTGGGAAACCTTCATGTTTAATTTAACCTCTCTCTCTAAAATAGCTCCGCAATTAAACAACGGAGGCTCCGAGCGAGTTGAAGCGACAAAATGTCAAGTTTATACGGAAATAAAATGTGTCTGTATGGACGATATGATGCCGAATTGACCAGAAGTCCGTCGACATGTGACGCCTTTTGTCTCGTGTTTCTACAGTCACGTGTGTTTGCGGACACGTAAGGAACTCTTAATGTCATATTTCTTCAAGGGAGTTTGGCGTAATATTTCCCCGCTGAGCGCGCAGGGACCTTCAGTTAAAGCCGAAGTGCTACCACTGCGTGAAGCCTCAGTTTGCTTTGTCGCCACTACAGAAACACTAGCTAACTGCTAAAGTATGAGAACGTTGACTGCAGTTAGTTATGGGTTTGGCTAAGGTCTAATAATGTGTTTGGGTTGATTACTGGCTGTGGCTGATTATCAGATACTTTATGAGTCACATTAACATTTATTCACCCAGAAAAAGCTAATATTTCTCTGTATAATAAGGACTAATGAGTACAGTTTCAGTAAACACGGACTCCTGTTGTTTGTATCCTGTTTTTGTCTTCGTACAATGTAACGGTCACTTACTGCTATTACACTGTTATTTCTGTCTGAAGCTGTAAACGGAACAATGGTGTTTCTGCTCTGCACACGTGTTCTGTGTTCTATATAAAGGTGTGTGTGTGTGTGTGTGTGTCTCCAGCCTATTTCTCTCTGCAGGTGATCTACGCCAGGAGGAAGTATTCGGTGTCCCCGCCTGCCACCTCTGGACCGCCGGCGTTTGAGAGAGTCTTCAGAGCTCAGTCAGTATTCAGGGGGTTGTTTTCTGTCTAAGAGTTTAGTCCAGTGGATCCAAGGGCATGCTGGGAAATGTGAGAGGCGTCTGACTGAACTGGTTTAATATGATGAAAAGAGACTGAAGTCTGGCTGCGTTCCCAGCTGTCCTCGCTGTGATGTTAACGTTATAGGTAACAGAAAAGGACCAGAGTGATTTAGTTGTGGAAATGTATTTTAAGCTTATTTATACAAGATGCCCGGAGGGTTTAAAGAGTCGTTGTGTTCAGACGGAGTGGGTCGTGTATTTGAGGCCAGCAGGCGGCGCCAGTAGGTCCGCAGCACTGACACTGCTGCTGCTTTCAGTTAGCCCACCACGCTGGTGGGTCCTGGTCCTGCAACAGAACCCTGAACCGCCCTGGGGTCGAGAAACCGAGACAAAGTTGCCGAAAGAGTTTCTGTGATCCAAAAGGAGTGAAAGTAGTAAGTCAGAGCTCAGGCGAGAGGTGAACGTCCTCAGAGTGGAGGCTTTCGAGTGTTTGGGGATCCTCTGTCCTTCCTCAGTATCTAACTCTCCTGTGTGTCCAGAGCCAACTGTTCCGAGTACTTCCCGGTCTTCATCACCGTCCTGTGGACGTCCGGAGTCTTCTTCAGCCAAGGTGACGGCGCACAGACCTCCGCCGGCAGCCACAGTCCGTTTGTCCTCCTGCTCACTGACCGTGTGTGTGTGTGTGTGTGTTTCAGGCCTGTCTTCAGTCTGCGGGCTGCTCTACCTGTACGGACGCTTCCGCTACTTCCACGGATATTCGCAGTCGGCTCAGGGACGGTGAGGCTGCCCCTGGCCGTCCGGCTTGTCCCCACTATGTGATTTTAAAATGTGTTTATGGTGGAAGTCTATGCGTAACATGACCACGAGGGCGAAGGTTTGCAGTGCTGTGAAAACCTCTGTACTGTTAACACACTGCCTCTATTTACAATCCTTCTTAGCTTCAGACACTGTGTAACCCATCTTTTGTAATTTCACTACAAAGAGACGTGCCGTTTTATTCATCAATAATTAAATTATTAATAATCACTAAGGCAGTGCCCTGGGACTCTACGTAGCCTGAGAGGCGAACCCCAGGGCAAAAGAAAACATCTTAAAGCTCATTGCGCAGAAACAACTGAAGGCTCAGATTTTAGTTTCAATGAGAAAATCTGCCTCCAGTGGCCGAAACGAGTATTACAACAACACACTGATAGAGAAAAGCTCCTGAGACCTTCCACCTGTTGTCCTTAAGCCCCAAACACAGCACAGGAAACAGTTTAAAGACACACGGATCACCAGAATTTCTGTATTTGTTCCGCTCTTGCCTCTCAGGGCTTCCGTAGTCCTCCCACCTCTGGGTGATCGATCAGGTGATCAGGTCTATAATCGCCCGTCTCCCTCTCTCTCTGCAGTCTGGCTCCTCTGTACTTCAGCGCGCAGGTTCTCTGGGTTCTGATCGGGTTCTCGTCTCTCGGCGTTTTCCTCACGTTCTGCCGAGTTTACCTGAAGGTGGACCTGCAGCAGGAGCTCTGCTCTGCCCTCGGTCTGGTCTGAAGGAGAGGACTGTGACGCTGGCGACGGTCAGGGGTCAAAGGTCAAGCGTCGGGAGCACGTTGGAATTATTTATTTCTTTTCTTCATTTGTGATGGCAAAGTGACGTCAGCTGATTGGGATCAATATTAAAACTCCTCACAGGACATGTTCCTAAAGGGTTTGTTGTGTTTCATGAGGACTTCATAACGGTGGTTTATGAGTTCTTAAACATGTTTCAGTTTTTAATTTAATTTGTTTTATTTCTTGTATTTCATCTTCGCTGTCACACTTTGAAGACACTTACAAGGTTTCACGGAACACGAACCAATACTAAAATGTCCTCGCAGGACTCCATTCGTAATCCCGCTGCCATCCGTCCTTTCATCGTGCTGCCGCCGCGCCCCCACCCCGGCTCCTGGACTTCTGCATTCATTCATCATTTGTGTATCTGTGTTCAATAAACGGGAACGTCCCAAACGTGCTTCTGGGTCTGGACGCTGGTTCTGTTTAAGCCTGGATCCCCCGCACTCAGTACCGGATAGTCGCTACAATGACTACGAGATTTTTAAATATTCAAATATCGACGTCTGCATCGGCCTCAGGAGGGCGGGCGTGTCGATCGGCCGTCGCGTCGGTTTCCGTTCTGGCCGACAGAAGAACAACGCGGACGCCAGCCGGTGTGTTTGTTTGTGACTTTGGAAGTGGCTCATTTCTGTTGCTAGATGTTCTGACGGTGTCGAAGTCCGTGAATGTAACATCCAAAGTGAGCAGGCGCTCACGTGGCTGCGGTTTGCCTGGAGAGTAACTCTGCTTCTCCTGGAGAACCAGGACGATCGGGGCCCGAGGAGAGCAAGCAGAAGCACAGTTTCCCCCAGTAATGTGATCCCTACTGCAGCATCTGTTGCCTCCAGCTGAAACACAGCTGTAATTAAAATGTATGCCCCCCCAGAAGTTCTCTATAAAACCACCAGACTCCTGCTGTCTGTCGAACCGGCAGCTTATTAAAAGGCCGAAAAGACAAAAATATCCGACACGCAAACAACAAAGACTTAACGGAACTGTGAAGGTGGAAAAAAGTTGAATTAATGTTTCCCACAAAGTGTGAAGAGCAAGAGTTCGGCACAGTCTTTATCTGTAGGGACATAAAGGTGCATCCAGTGGAGCAAAGTAGCCAAGTACATTCAGAACAAATTCAAGGTACTTTAACTTCAGTATTTTCATTTAACACAACTTCATGTTTCCACTCAGCTGCTCCCTGTGCAGTGAAACCTCGTATCTCCGGGCGTCTGTGACGGGCTGAGGGAGGAAGCGTTTCCTTCACGCGCTGAGAAGCTGAATAAACTCTTTAAACTGCCCTCGGATCAGCTGCGGAGTCACACAGCTGAAAACAGCTGTTTCTCTGAGAGATACGAGGTTCTCACGGGACAGACCCACGATGACCTCATAGACCATGATGCATTGCTGCAGGTTAAAATAGCCAACAGGGTGATGCAGCAGAGCGATGACTCTGTTACTGCAGTACCTGCTGCTGATGATACTCCCATACTTGTAGTTTTTCACGGTGTGCTGTTAGCAGTTCTCCTGACGCACACGCGCGTCTGTCAGCAGCACTTTCATTCAGTCTCGACTTAAAAACACTCTGAGGTGTTAGAATTGTCTGAAAAGGAAAACTGGACATTTCAAGGTGACTTGAGATCAATGAAGCGCGCGTGTCTGAATCCCGTTACCGATCAGATGTGAGTCAGAGGGGTCACAGAGGGAGCCGGCACGCGTCTGGGATCTGCTCCACGATGCAGCGCAGAGGCTTTACACAGTTTATATAAAGAACTACAGGACGTGAACACACACCCAGGTATGTACTGTATGCTCACACACCTCTATTGTCTCACACACACACACACACTCAGGCTCAGTTCGTGTGTGGAATGTGTACTTGTGTGTATTTTTAGGGTGAAGTGTCCCCGACAGACGGACGCGCGGCAGCTGCCGCTTCCCGGAGGAGGTTTCCATCCAGCAGCAGCTGCCGCTTCGCTTTCTGTTTCCGCGGCAACGCGCTGGTCCCTGACGTCATGACGTCCCGGCGTCGGACTCTCAGAAACCCAAGAATGACATCACGGTTATTAATCGATGGTCAACATTTCTAATAAATTAAAAAACATAATGGTAATAATAAGTCGGGACCTGCATCCTCTGCCTTTTGTTGTCAGTTGATTAACGCTGACGTCACTGTGTCCACCTGAACGCTGTTATCTACCTGAAGCTGCCCAGCTGTGTCGGGCTTCCGGCTTCCTCTCCGGCTCCCGCGCTGAGCGGGCCAATTAAGAGCCTGAGGCTGATTGGCTGATCCGGAGAAAGTGATGTCAGCGCGAGGAGCCGCCAAACAGATTACACAGACCCTTCAGGAGAGAGATTACCTGCTGGGATACAGAGGGCAGGAAACCTGAGGCAACCCAGTCCCTTCAAGGAAAGTACGAGTACTTTAATAAAGTACAAGCACTTGAGCCTATTTGAGTCTTTTAATTTCACGCCGCTTTCTACTTCTACTGCGCTGCATTTAGATTTGATCTCACAAAACACACGAAGAGTTTATAGAATCTGATGATTTGTTGTAAATTACATGCAAGCAGTTTACACAACTGCTGTAACACTGTAAGGGCTTTCACTGCTCTAACACTTTAAGGGCTTTTACTGCTCTAACACTTTAAGGACTTTTACTGCTCTAACACTTTATGGACTTTTACTGCTTTAACACTTTAAGGACTTTTTCCTGACGAATCAGAATCAGAAGTACTTTATTAATCCCCGGGTGGAAACTCTTTGTAACAGCAGCTCACTGTCACGTCAGTGCACACGAGAATGGAAGCACTAAGCAATAAGCAAAAATATAATATGCTATAATACAGGTAACTACAAAGTGGGTTTAAGTCAGTCAGTCAGTCATTTTCTACCGCTTGTTCCCGTTGGGGGTCGCGGGTAACTGGAGCCTATCCCAGTGGCTTTGGGCCTTAGGCGGGGTACACCCTGGACAGGGGCCAACTCCTCGCAGGGCCGTGGGTATAAGTATAAATTTAAAATTAAATAAGTGTAAGGTACAAAGTGGGTTTACTGGTTGAGGTTAATATTACATAGTGCATGAACTGTCAAGTTACGTGTAGCTTATTAACAATATATAATGTGACGGAGGATGTTGCACAGCCGCACTAGAAGTATAAATAAATATCAAATAATTAAATTGAAAACAGGGTGTATTGCACAGTAGTTTAAGCACCGAAGATTCCTCCATTATGCAGAGATGTTCAAGATCGGTGCCCAGTTTAGTGACTCGGGGTCATATCGACTAACACTCAGAGGGAGGAATTATAGAGTCTGATGGCCACAGGCAGGAATGACTTCCTGTGGCGCACTGTGGTGCATTCTGGGAGGATGAGTCTTCCACAGAAGGTACTCCTTTGCTCGACCAGCACATCATGGAGCGGGTGGGAGACACTGTCCAGGATGGCATGTAGTTTGGCCAGCATCCTCCTCTCTGACACCACCGACAGAGAGTCCAGCTCCACCCCAACAACATCCCCGGAGAAAGAGGAGGAAGAAGAGGAAGAGGAGACTCAACAGGAAGTAACTGATTTCTTTAAAAAGCCGTATATTAATTCCAGCTGAACTTTAAAGCAGCAGTTTCATCAGTTAGATTACGTCCTGTGGAGTTTTAACTAACGAGAAAGGGTTGATGGGAAATGTAGTCTTCATGTAGAGAAACGCTGACGCCAGCGGCATCGGTGGCTTACAGGAACGAAACAGGCAACATGAGTCTAAATGTTGACGTCGTTCTTCCCGTAAGACAAAGTTAATCATCGCTCACGCTGACGGGGGGTCACACATCCTGCTGACTCACGCTGTGTGTGCGTGTGTGTGTGTGTGTGTGTGTGTGTGTGCGGGCGCTGCACATGCTGTCAAAGCCCCCATGTCCTCACAAGAAGCTAAAGACCTCCTCAACGCAGCAGATGGAATCTACCTCTTTCGTCGTCACAAGTGAAGTTCATCCTGTGTGTGTGTGTTTCAGTGTTTTATGGGCTGTAGGTTTTGCTCACGTAAACGTCCATAAAACAGAAGCCGGAGGAGAAACACCAGCAGAGCTCAACAGGCCGATACATCTGCAGCCTCGTCCTCAAACTGCAACCAAATCTGCAGCCGCCATTTTGAATTAAGAAACTCAATGACACAAACTTTCTGTGTAGTTTCACGTTAAATTAATCAACTCACTGCTTTACTCTGGAGAGGGAATCCCACACACACACACTTCACGGTGACATCAGCTGTTAAAAATGTGATGATGTCAGAGGGACACAGAGCTGCAGGTTGACACACCAACAACAAGTGTCGCTTCGTCATAAAAACGATTAATCGAGAAGATAATCTGCAGATTAATCGATAAAGAAACTTGTTAGTGACCCAGTTTTTTTATTTGTATGTCTTCTACATGGATCATCAGCTGGTGAGGAGGCTGACTTACCCTGCTAGCGTTAGCCTCAGTCTGTTAGCATGACCTGGGACCTGCTAGCTTTAGCCTCAGTCTGTTAGCATGACCTGGGACCTGCTAGTTTTAGCCTCAGTCTGTTAGCATGACCTAGGACCTGCTAGCTTTAGCCTCAGTCTGTTAGCATGACCTGGGACCTGTTAGCTTTAGCCTCAGTCTGTTAGCCTCAGTCTGTTAGCATGACCTGGGACCTGTTAGCTTTAGCCTCAGTCTGTTAGCATTACCTGGGACCTGCTAGCTTTAGCCTCAGTCTGTTAGCATGATATCATGACCTGAGACCCGCTAGCTTTAGCCCCAGTCTTTTAGCATTACCTGGGACCTGCTAGCTTTAGCCTCAGTCTGATAGCATGACCTGGGCCCTGCTAGCTTTAGCCTCCGTCTGTAAGCATTACCTGGGACCTGCTAGCTTTAGCCTCAGTCTGTTAGCATGATAGCATGACCTGGGACCTGCTAGCTTTAGCCTCAGTCTGTTAGCATTACCTGGGACCTGCTAGCTTTAGCCTCAGTCTGTTAGCATGATATCATGACCTGGGACCTGCTAGCTTTAGCCTCAGTCTGTTGTATCTATATATATCTCCCTTTATCTTTTGGAATGTTGCCGTGTCGAACGTACGAAGTGTTCCTGAAGGCAGCACAGATAAGCCCCGCCCCCCGCGGTGCGTTCAGGCGAGTCTTTCACGGAGTGTTTGAAAGTTGTCAACAGAGGGAAGCAGCAGAGCGGCGTCAAACCGACAGCAGAGCTCGGAGGAGGAGGAATGGGCTGCAGCCACAGCAAGGTGAGGAACCCCGGCACAAACAGAAAACAGTCTCGGAAGAGGAGTTCACTTTGTTTCGGGGGGAGGAAGCTCATTAGCAGGCGGCCGCACAACGTGCCGGGACTGAGCTCCGGCTGATAAAGGACCGCGCGCCCGGAACACCGCTTACTTTTTTTATTACCTATATCTAACTTCCATCCAGACACAGGGTTCGCACAGGATGATTTGTCGCCATGTTGCGAAAGAAAGTGCGTTAAGAACCCCGCGAACGTTACTTTCTTCTTCCTCGTCTTTCTTCCCCGAACATCTGTTTCTAATCTCGCATCGTGTTTGAATCTCGGAGCCGTTTTTTCCCACGGTGCTGTACGGAGATGGGCCCCCCCTCTGGTGAAGGCTTTGACACTCTTATTCCGACACTTTGCACACTTCTATCGCCCCCCACTGTCTCTGAAGTAGTCCTGCTTTGGGACAGAAGCGTGTTAGATGGTGTTTTTCTCACTTCAGATGGTTCTGTAGTAGTCTGATGTTCTCACAGTAAACTCCCCGCAGCTGTGATTGTAAAGTGACCTCACTGTAAAACTTGTATCAGCCTGCATCTGTGATACCTCTGTGACACTAATGTAGAAGTAGTTTTTGTTATTCTTTAATTCCTGGAGACATCAACCACTTAAATACTCTGTATTTCACTTCCTCCATGTGTCACTCAGTAGGGAGTTTACATGTTGGGTGAAATAACCAGTCCCCCCCCCCCCCCCCTGTGTTGCTGGGGGGATTATTGGCAGTGATTCCCCACCACAGAGGGGAAAGGTTTCACAGCTGTTGTCCTCCACCGGTTGTTGTTGACGGAGAGCGGCGGAGCGGCCGAGGCCTCATGTGGGTCAGGGGTTTCCAGGCTGAGGGCCGAGGCCTCCGGGTGCAGGCTTGCAGTTTGGCAACACTTCATCAGGTCTGAATTACTCGCCGAGTCCCAGTGATTTCAAACCCCCCTGTTGAGCCCGCTCTGTGCGAACAAAGATTCGGTCTGTAATCGGTCTGGCGGCTGCTCGATCCGAACACAGGAGGTTCTGATTCACAAGTGTGAGGCTGATCGGTGGCCGTTATTGATCAGTTCTGTGTGAGGTTCTGGCTCCCGAGTCGCCTCTCTGCTGCTCGCGTCCAACTACCAAAAACCCCCAAAGGGGTGTTTCCTCCTCCAACGAACAACGCAGTCTGTGTCTTGGAGGAATTACACTAACCAGACAACAGACACACACACACACTTTACAGACGGCAAGAGACGCGCTTCGTGTGTTTGAACCTCATGGTTCAAGTCGACGGAGAGGATTTCATGGGTATGCCTCAGTCTGCAGAGACCAGATCCAGATTATTAATCTGATTTTCAGAGGGTGACGTCTTCAAACGTGTTGTCTTAACCCACCCAACAGTCCAGCACAGAAAGACGCTCAGCTTGCTGCAACATTAGGGCAGCTGGAAGCAGCTCAGCGCGCTGCAGCTTTGTGAGAATAGAACATTTCTTCACCAATCTGACAGCACTTGGAATTTAACACATAGAAAAACAAATGTCCCAAAGTGAGAAAACACAACCAAATACACGAAACACGCCACAGGCAGCTCAGACGACGGCCGAAACTGTCTCCAGGCGACCGGTCTGCAGCTGTAGTCAGGACAGGTGTTCGGTTGGGTCGACGCCCGGTGACGGGGAAGGCCGTAACACCTGATGGAAGCCCTTCAGCGAGCCCCGGTGTGCGGGAAGCGTCTGCGTTCAGTGTGTTTCTTCACTCCAGCTGTTCAGGCTTCTCCTTCAGCGCGTCCGTAGGAGGCAGAAGGCGTTGGCGTGAAGGCCTCGTGGATCTGCTAAACCTGACGCCCTCCTGCAGCCACATAAAACCTACGGCTGCTCATCGAGGCGTCCTGGGAAATGTAGGACGCCTCTACGGGAAGTGGACGGGGCGGGCTAAGAGAACAATGGGTTTCTGCAGAACTACAAATCCTAACCTTTCTGCTGGAACACCGGGGTAACTCAGATGTGGCTTCCTCCGCTTTGTGCAGCAGATTGCGTAACATGAAGTCCAGCAAATCTTTCATTAGCTCAGAATAGAACAGATTTAGAGGCTCAGAGTCTGAGCCGCTGCTGGAGGAGATCAATGACACCAACAACAGCACACGGAAGGTTTTATTGTTGTCTTGACTTAAAGCGGCACCTGAATTCACCAGCTGCTGTGCACCTGTATTCTGCTGCTTCTTTTAGCTGAAGCAGCGTTAGCCCAAAGCTAAAGCGCTGTAACGTCGTGTTGTCGCAGGTGCCGCGGTGGTTTCCGCTGTTCTGGTTTCTTTGGCGCCAAAGTTTTTAATTAGAAAGTTTTTATTCACTTTAGAAGATTTAAGGAGTTTGTTTGTTTTTGTTTTTTTTTAGAAAGATTTTAACAATTTACAGCGAGAGTGAAATGTGGGAAGTGTTTGTGTGAATACCAACAAACGAACACTGCAGTTCACTAATGTCGCGTTTGAGGAATTCTGGGTAATGAAGTCTTTCGGGAATTCCTCCAATTCCATTATAGTTCAATGTGCTTAGCTGATGTAGAGTCAATGAATCCGTTAGCCAGTTAATAATGTATTTGCTTAAACATGTAATCTATTATCAAAATAGTTTAAAATCAAAAATGTCAAACTCTCTGCTTCCAGCTGCTCCAATGTGAGCGTTTGCTGCGTTCCTTTGTCTCGTACGATGTAAAGCTAAATATTTTTGAGTCTGTTGAACAGAATGAGACATTTGAAGACGTCCCCTGGATGTTTTCCACTATTTTTCTGGCATTTTATAGACTAAACGCTTCGTTATTTATTTATCTCAGGGAATTAAAAAAATGTATTTAATAAGTGAAATCTAAACAGGACCATAACTGTCTCCTATAACCTCGACGCAGCTGTGAGAAGACTCCATTAGAACCACTGCGGACAGTTTCAGTCCATCTTGCCGAAGCAGTGTACGCTAGCAGAGTGCGAGCTGTCTCTGATTCGCCCTCGCCCAGTTGTTTCTGCCAGACAACAGATGGTCTGCTGGTCTCATCGACTCCCAGGAGGTTACGGTTTTCCACCGGCCGCCTCGCAGACCTGAGCCCAGCGCCGTAAACCCCGAACTCTAGAGTTTATGTCTGAGCCGAGGTGTCGCGCACTTGTTTGAAAAGATGAAAACGTTTTGGAAACACGAGCTGGCTGGACTTCACTGCTAAAAACCCCAAAAAAGTGAATGGAGTTCTGCCTGTACAGTTTCTGCTCCTCATTCTGGACAGTCTGACCTTTTTAAGGCTATTTTCCATCCAAGTAGGGCAACTCCACAAAAGAGGAACTTCAAACTTCTCATGCTGTGTCTCAACTGCGATACTTCCGTTCGTAAACTTCCACGTTTGCTGCTCTGCGTTTACCTGAAATGACGCAAACCGCTCCCCTCCTGCTACGCAGCCAAGGTGGCGACCGTTGGGGGTGAGGAGCGTCCTGCGTTCAACACGCCGCTTTCTGACCTTTTATACTAGAGATGGACCGAGGTGGGTTTTCTACAGCCGCTGCCGATGTCTGGAGGTCGCGGTCAGCTGATGGCCGATATGTGCAGCCGATCTTTAGGGCGGATATCTTGAAGTTCTCCCCTTTTAGCTAAAATGTCACACTAATAATAAGCGGATGCACAACATTTCTAAATTTGCAACTTTCTAAATAAAAATCAATTACATTTGAAAAATCTAAAACATATTAAAAAAATAAATAAAAGTGCTGCAGCCAGCAGCATTTGGCGTAAATGACACGGCGTCACCTTTTACCTCCCAGGGTTGTTGAGTCCAGAGCTTCTGGCTCGGGGTCCTTCACATGCGGCAGCAGCACGTTCCTCTCACCAGTCACACGGGGCGGCCCGCGGACGTGCCTGACTTTAAATCGGCGCTACTAAGCACGGTTATCGGCCGATGCAGATATATTTAAAAAATGACAAGTATCGGCCTGGTATTTTCTAACAGAGACTCAGAATCAGCGAATAGAACTCGCTCAGTTGCCCTTCAAAAATGTGGACGTGTGTTCCCGACTGTGAGAGACGTAAAGCAGGCTGTGTGAACCAATCGGGACGAATGCAACCAGCTGTGGTCTTATTGCCGAGGATCCATACGTGCGTCACGTGATGACGGTTGCTGATGAAGTGAGTCTGATGCTTCCTGATGCTTCCTGCAGCAGGAAACGGCCTCATGTGACCGTTTTCTGATCAGATCTGAAGCCCGCGGAGATCCTGGGGCACGAGGCCTTCGCGTGACCTTTTTATTTAATTTTACTGTTAAATTCAGAGTTTATCTGCGTCACCGTGGCAACGAGAAAACATCACATTGTTGTCCTGAATCGGCCGAAGTGATGCAGTCAGACGAGTTGGCGATGGAGACGTTAGGAAAGGCAGAACAGATGCCCGTGTGCGGTGGGGGAAGAGGGTCTCCGAAGTCCGGCATTTGAAATCCTACTCGAGTAAAAGTCCATAAGTATTATCAGCAAACAAGTAAAAGTACTAGTTCTGCAGAAAGCTGATGCATCAGTGGTAAAGCAGCATGTCACTGGTGGAGCTGCGCGAGGTGGCGCTGGTTTTAACTGCTTTATCCGCGGTTAGTCGGCCCCTCCAAAGGGTCACCGGATAGATCTGAGGCGTCTTGAGAGGAAAGGAAAAAGAAAATAGGGAGGCCCCGATTCTGGTCCAACGTGGCGCCCGGGCAGACGCGTAGCGACGACATACAGCAGGCTCCCTTTCAGTCCAGATGGCAGGGAGATTGACTCATCCCGTATCGTTTCTAACGTTAGTGGATCGTAACATATATTCATATTCACGTCGAGACCGACGGTTCCTCTGGATGTCTGTTTTTGAGCCACGACAAAGGCATGAATGTGGCCTGCAGCGGACGGCACAAGCCTTGTTTTTAGCCCAGCAGTTGTCGATCGCTTGCGCTTCCCCGGCGTGTTTAGCTTTCGCCGACAGGCTCATCGAGGGGAGGAGGAGCTGGCGACACGTCAGAATGGGAAGGAAAAGCCGAGCGATTTCTGATGAAGTCGGCCTGTGGTTCGTTTGCATTTCAAGGACTTTTTAAGCACATTTATTTTTCCAAAGGGGCTATTTTCTAGGTATTCCAGTACTTTTAATACCAGCTGCTATAACAAAACAATATCATTTGTCTTGCTCACAGACGGTCAGCAGTTAGGATCGGGGAGCATCCGTAGAACAAATGGTTATTTAGATTTTTGGACTTTTTTTAGATTTCTGCTTTTTCTTTTTTGGTGACACAATAATTTGATCTCTTTGGGCCTTGAGCACTTATTTAAGTGGAACCACGTGTGAGGCGTTTAGCTGGGAAGTCACTCGCTTGGTGCAGCTGTTTAACTCATAAACACGCAGGCGCTGCTTCGTGTCCACGGTTTACCCTTTAACAATGCTTCCTTATGTTCTGACCTCATCACGGGTTCTTTTTATGCAACGAAACGCATGTAAATCTGTACAGGAACCAGTTACTATAGCTGGCTAATAAATGTAGTGGAGTAGAAGTGCAAAGTACCTCAAAACCCCTAAAAAGTGCTTGAGAAACAGGACCACGACCGTCAACTCTCGACCCCCCGCGGGGACCCGACCCCCCTGTTGAGAACCATAAGCGTTCGTCTGTTTTTTTAATAATTGGACTTTATTGTGCGGCCGTTTGGCTCGTGAACTTTACCCGAAAATATAAACGGAGGCGATGATGTCACCGGCGGTCCAACAGACCAGACCCCCCACCCCCGGTGTCAAAACCTCCCCTGATAACTTATCGGTGTATTGATTTATTAATGAACCAACACAGTGGCAGTGATCAGTAACATAACTGCGTCCACAGCAGGAGCCTGCATGACCGGGTTCCTGAACCTATGAGGAACCCATCAGGCTTCGGTTCTGCGTTCTGTTTCTACTGTGTGTTTGGATAAATGACAATATCCACGTGGCCACATGTTCCCTGACACAGGTTTAGCTCCTGTTCACAAGATACACCCCCCCCCCTTTCCTTCTCTGTCTGAGAATAGTCTTTGTAAATTCCCCAGAAGCAGATTATTTCTTGCTTTGAACAATAATTGAACTTAATTAAATCCACTAATTTTAATATGCTATCTTTTGTGTTCTCTACATCCTCTGTTATTTACTATTCTATTTACTATACCGTTCTGTACAAGATATTATAAGGCTTTAAAGTCTTTTAGTACCAAGTTAGCTGTTTTCTCTGCAGAGTTTCCTTGCTGTGGCGGTGGGAGACTTTATCTTTGGAAGATTGATTTCTCTGACTGCTGAAGACTCGTATTAGCTTCAGATGAGCTGCAGGGTTTTAGTTTTTGCACAAAGTGTAGATTTAGTCGCCCATCTCTTCCCGAGGAAGCTCCTTTTTGTGAAGGAATCACTTGACAGCGAGCGTGAACAGGAGGAAAGATTGCAGCAGGTGTGCCCAGGTGTTCGGAAGTTCTTCTGCACATGTTTTAAAGTAGTTGGAAGCCTTTAGAGTCTCGGGGGGGGGATAAAGGTCCTCAAGTGATGTCACTTGAAGACATTTCAGTCAGTGGCTGAACTGTTGCATCGTGGGTAATGTAGGCGCCAGGTTTTGACATGGAGGAAGAATATGTGGAATAAAAAATCTCTGGATCTGCTGCGTCAATTTTGATCATTTTAAAAACCTGTTGATCGTGAGTAGAGAATATTATTGAAATCACAAATCAAACTATTCTTTTTTATTTTTTATTTTAAACGATAATTTCTATTTATCTAAACTTATGCCTGAGTTTTTGTGTCCATCGTTTCTATCAGCAACGGTAACGTAACATCGGCAAATAGCACCAAGTTAACTGCTCTGATCTGGGAGCAGATCAACACTGAGATAGTTTCCTCAAATCATTCAGCCGCGTCTCTGGTTCTAATCAAATCCAAGAGGTTCTTTTAACTCTAATGGCGTTAAAACCAGCTTGTAATTCTTCAAAGGAAACAGGAATAAAGTTCTCGTAAGACCGTCTTCATGACGACGGCGTTTCGAACGGTTTGTCGTCGTGAACACGTGGTTTTCCCCCACAGCGAGCAGCTAATGACACACGCCTCCGAAGTGTCTCCTGGTCTTTAAGTGAACTCTCTGCGATGACGTCCCGCTCCCCAATCACTGGAGAGTTAATCTGTTAGTTTCAAGCAGGAGCTCCCCGTGGAGGTTTTAGTAGAAGAAGAAGAAGGAGGAGGTTAAAGACGGAGCAGCTTCAGGCTTCAGTTCAACGTTTGAATTCTCCGTCTGCTGGTAAAACCTGAGACATTTGACACGTCGAAGGGAAAGTAAAGAGCTCTCCATCTCCGGGTGTGAGTTTAACCTCGTTCAGGAGATTCTTCACGGGCCGTTAAATCTCATCCCGCAACGCTTCCCGACGAGCCCTGGGGGAATTTTTGAACACCCGGGCAAGCATTCTGTCATGTAGCTGAGATTGTGCGTCGATCCTTTTGAGAAAACTCTTCCTGAAAGTGGCGTGTTCTGTTCTCTCCTGGAAGCGAAGCCGTTTCTTAAAATCTAAATGGGATCAAACTGACGTCGAGTTTCGGGGTCAAAGTAATAAATGTCCTCGTAGGTCTACAAAAAGCATGTGCATGATGATCCCTCGACCAGAAGTAAGACAAGAAGAAATGAAGGTACAACTGCCCGCTGGGATTGTGTTTGGACGATATAAGTGGTTGTCAGAGATTTAGTGGCACCCTTTTCCTGCTGAGATGGCTTTCCTTTGGTGGTCTCTGGTTCTGTTGAGGTAACGGTCAGAACAGGGTTCAACTGACGAATAAAAGGATGTGTTTCCTGTTTTGGTGCCCTCACCGAGGTCAGAGGTCACCTTTTTGTCCCGGTCAGCCGGACGGACGCGCCGATACACGGTGTTTGGAAAAGGCGAAGTCTTACTCATGATGCCATGTCCTTTATCCTTTGTGGCAGTTTTAGCGTGACAGGTTTTTCCTTCAGTGTGATTTGCTCAGAACCTCACGCAGCAGCTTTGTATGATGTTAACAAACAACCACGTCATTCAGGCCGCTAATTGATCCATAATGAATCCGTCTGAGGCACTGACCCTTCTCCTGAGCGCTGTCTCGCACAGGCTGCGGTTTGTGGCTTCTGGTGCGAAGCCCAGTGAGTCTGAGGAACTTAGATCTGACTCCGGCCTTCTGACCGATGATTCAAATCGTCGATGGCAGGAAATAACACGGCTGAGGGGGTAATTCATTGATTACACAACACCCCAATAATCACGCGGTAAGTCCTCCCGGAGATTAGGGCTCAACAAGTCCGAGTACGCGGCCTTAATGAAAGCTAAAAGGTGCGATCGAACGCGTCCATATAAGCAGAGTTGAATCCATCGGTCAGTTAATCGATTTAGTTTATTGACTGAAAGTTAAAGGAGCACTGCGCTGACTTTACACGTCCCGATCAGCAACATTGATACCTCATTAATTTAAATAACGTATTAAGCTAAACAAAGCCTGCGTCTGTTGGTCGGACAAAACGAGACCTCTGACGACATCTTCTTGGACTTTTAACAGTAGACTAATCACAAAATAAATAGAAATGCTTGACAGGTCAATCGATAATGAAAGTAAGTATTAGTCGCAGCTCTACATTCAGTTAAAACTTAAGTCGCTTGAATGAGGTTGTGATTTACAGGATTGAACGTGTCGTCTTTAAGGTGCGTTGGGAACTCTAAACTCGCGTCTTGTGTCGCTCAGCTGGAAACCCCGGGGCCTTTAAGCTCCGCCCTCTGAGGTTTCGAATCGGCCGATGAGATGATTTATGTTCTTCCGAGAAACATCTGCAGAGCGTAAATCTCCCCTGAGAACTTTCTCTCCGCTGCGAAATGAGTCGCGCAGTCGGGCTGTTTGCCTCGACGGTGAAGCGCCGTGCAAACAGAGGAGAGGGGCCTCTGCTGTGATTTATGGCCTTTTTTTTTTTAAAGCGAGGGCCCCTGCGATGCCTGCAGGAACATATGCTTCTCCTCACCCTCCCCTCCCCCTCCGTCTCCCCCTCCTCCTCCTCCGCCGCAGAGGTTTGAACCGACGCTGCTGAGCTCGAGTCCACGTCTCCTCCTGAACCCGGCGACGTGTTTAAACCGGAGATATTTATTGCTTCAGCTCAGAGTTTATATTAAGCTGGAGTCCAGTTTGCTGAGCAGAGCTTGGTGTTTATACTGTGTGTGTGTGTGTGTGTGTGTGTGTGTGTGTGTGTGTGTGTGTGTGCGTGTGCGTGCGTGTGTGCGCGTGTGTGTGTGCGTGTGTGTGTGTGTGTGTGTGTGTGTGTGTGTGTGTGTGCGCGTGCGTGTGTGTGTGTGGGCTCTTGTTAAGACTTGGATTTAGGGTACAATTAGGTTAGGGTAAGGGTTAGGTTTAGGCATTTAGTTGTGATGTTTAGGGTTAGGGGCCGGGGAAAGCATTATGTCAGTGACGGGTCCCTAAGAAGATAGTGCCGCATGCCTGTGTGTGTGTGTGTGTGTGCTCTTATACAGCCATCTTTGTGAGGACCAGTTTGCGTTTTAGACCTTTGGACTGAGGACATTTTGGCCGGTCCTCACTTTTCAACAGACCTTCAAGGGGCTGTTTGAGGGTTCAGACTTGGTGTCAGGGTTAGGCATTTAGTTGTGATGGTTAGGGTTAGGTAAGGGGCTGGGGAACATATTATGTCAATGAGAGTCCTCACAAGTATAGTGCCGGGTTTTGTGTGTGTGTGAGCAGTGTTTTAGGGTGTGATTGTTTGGCCTCGCTGTGCTTGAGCAATGTGAGGGTGTGAGGCAATACACTAAGCATTTCAGTGTCTGTGTGTGTGTGTGTGTGTGTGTGTGTGTGTGCGTGTGTGTGTGTGTGTGTGCGTACAACGTGGCCTGGAGTGTGATCTTTTAGCTCCATCGTGCTTGTGCAACACCTAAGCTACTGTGTGTGTGTGTGTGTGTGTGTGTGTGTGTTAACTAAGGCTGCAGCTATCGATTATTGCAGTAATCGGATGAGAAAAACTTTGGCTTTATTAAAGCAACAATAAGACGGGTCTCAACAGCTAATTGGTTTCCTTTTTTAGAAAAATCGACATTTTTATTGCGTAAAATGCAAACAGTATTATCTGGAAAACTGAACCCCCCTGAGTGCGTTTGAGCGCCGCGTTACATTCTGCGTGTGCAGGTGTGAGGAGGAGGAACGTCCGCCGGCCCGCTGACCATCAGCAGCTTGAACAAACAGTCCTGTTGTCCGCGGCAGCGGGCGTTATGTAATGGAGGGAAGAAAAGAGGGAAAGTTACAGCGTCGGTCATGTGGAGGCTAATGAGAGAGAAGCTGGCGGGTCGGAGTCGGACCTCCATCGGGCAGCTTTCATAACAACCTCGCTGCTCCAGTTTAACACCCAGGCCTGAACAAGGACTCTGCTGCGGGCCGGTGGATCCTGGTTCAGCCCCCCCATCCCCCAGACCGCCGGCTTCATGTTAGTATGAGTGAAAACAACCTCCACAGACAAATGTTTTGGCTACAAAATGTCAGAAAACAGCCAAAGACGCATCTTCAGACGTCCCAAAGACATTCGGTGCACGAAGGAGAAAAAACACGTTTTCAGTCGTAAACGACGCTTCTGATTGTTTAGCTTCTCCGTTAACTGTGGTCATCTGCGGAGTAATGAATCCAGCCGAACCTCTTTCCGTTGTTTCGGCCTGATGTTGGTGAGCACTGATGTAAATCTAAAAGGGCATCACAGGTCACGTAGGTCACACCCGTGTTTTGTCACGGAGCTTCACGCCGTTCGACGAGCTCCGCAAGCCAGTCTGGTTTTATCTGGATGAAACCGTGTGAGGCGGGACGCTCGCGCCGCCGGCTTTGGGGATTATCGAGGCTGTTCCCAAACGGCAGGAATATCACTTGGTAACGCAAAACGACGCATGTTTGCGTTTCCCCTGAGGACGAACTCTAGTGGCCACGTGACTAATGACGGACGTCTGTCAGAAAACAGAGGAGGGAAGAAGCGCGACGCTGTTCTGTAGAACCTCTTATGGAGCAGGTTGGACTGTAACTTTGACACTGGAGACTTCTGTCCGCATCGCGTCTCCGTCAATCTTTCTAACGTTAGAAGCTCTAGTTACCGAAACATAACCGAACTTTAACCCCAGAGGGGGGAGGTCATAAAAACACTCCTGTTTTGTCTTTTAAAGTTGGAGGACTTTTTGTTTTTGCTCATTTATACTAAAATAAGGCATTTAGGCCCTCTGCTCCGCCGCTGGTCTGAATGGAAACCTTTTCTCATCAAGTCTGTTCTGTGTTTGTTTGCCGTCACTGAAACGTTCCCATCTTCTTCTTCTTCTTCTTCTTCTTCCTGTCGTTATCAGAAGAAAAGCAAAGGCAAGAAGGGCGAGAAGAACCAGAAAGACAACAGCCGCCGAGATGACGGAGGTGAGTGGTTAGTGTGCGTGTGTGGGCGGGTATTACTAATGTTGTGGGGACATAAATCTGTTTACACAGTCACATTGTGAGGACTTGCCTTCTTTATGGGGACAAAATGCAAGTCCCCATAACGTAAATCGTTACATTTTAGGATGAAAACTTGGGTTGAGGTTAGAGTAAGGGCGAGGTTAGGTTTAGGCTAGGGTCAGGGTCAGTCTCCAGGGAATTAATGTAAGTCAATGTAATGTCCCCGAAAGTGATGGAAACACAACGTGTGTGTGTGTGTCAGATTGTGGGTTTCCTCCTCCGACTGATCTCAGCCTCTTTATGTTCTCTCGCTTCCTGTTTCCACGTCTTGTTTTCTGAACCAAGAGAATCTGACAGGAGACGAGATGGCACTGTGTTGTTGTTTTTCATATTCTAAAGCCCCAGTGGTTCTCACTCTGAGGGTCGAGTTTCCCCAAGAGGACGTAAATCTGAAGCGTCAGGCTGAAATATGTCTCTGCTACGCTTAAGCAACAACGGCAGCGGGCCGAGGAGGAAGCGAGCTGCGTTCTTGCACTCTGGTCCTCTGCAGACGTCCAGAGTAAATTAGCTTCACGGACGCGACCTGTGTTGCAGCAGGTTCAGCGGGAGGCGGCTACAGCCGGGTTTGGATGCCGATGTAAGGCCGCAAAGCCATGAACGTCAAATGCAACGCAACGTCCGACCAGTGTTGGTGGAGCTGGCACTAGCACCGGCTCTGAACCCGGTTCCGCCTTTTCTCTGAGAACAGCTGCTACAGTAAATACAAGTGAAAGGTGTCAGTCCTGATTGGTTGACATGTGACCCCACATCCCCACATCCCCCTCAGGTATCAGATTAAACGATTGGTTTGCACCCAGCTCGCCGTGTGTTGCAGTGGTGCGTGGGCTGGATGCTTAAACACCAATGAAGTTACCCGAACGATGATGTTATTAGCGTCATTAGCAGCTGCCAGGAACAATCGCTAAGCCAGCTGATCTTTACTCGGCGGGTCTGGAAGCTGATTTATGAACATACAACTGCTCACCCAACTATGTAGTGTATAATTGATTGATAGTCTACTTTAAAGTAATTAGCTTCTTCTTGTCGTCGTCAAGTGTCATGAAAAGCTGAAATGTTGTAATAAATCCCATTAAACGCCCACTCACACAGCTTGTGTTATGACATCATTTGCTTATAAACGCACAATAATAAACACAAGCGCATTCCGATCCGTTACGTGACGATTAAAACAATAACCTCCGGGCGCTGCGTGGGGGGAGAACTGATCTGACAGCGGACATGTTGGCTTGTCACAGCAGGTAAAACACCACCTGAGCTCTAAAACCGACCGCATTCCATTCAGGTGAGCCAGTCCCGGGCGCCGACGGCGTGCACGCTGGCTCACTGACACCGGTGCTTTTCCTGCTATGACAAGTCAGAATGTCCGCCGTGGAAAAGGCCGGTCAGGCTGCGGCGGGAGGACGCCTCCGTCGGTCCTTCAGGCGGCACGTTAAATTAGAAAACTGGTCAGATATTTGGTAAAATCGTTCACGAGACACCTGGCGGCGGCCCTGTGACACTGCGTCGAGCATTCAGGAACATAAATTAGAAGCGTTTAAAACCGATGCTGTGTCTTGATTCAATAACTACAGACTTGTTTTTGCAACGATAGCGAGCGGCACCTTGACTTGACGAGGTTTAGTTTCCGTTAATCCCGTCGGCGTCGGGCGGCGGCCCTGAGGTCGTAACGCTAGCTGCCGTTTCATGGCGTTGCTGCTGCCGCCCTCTTTACAGCAGGCGTGTGACGGTATCAATGTTTCCTGCTGCGATGAATTGATTGAGCTTTTATCGCGGTATTATCACGATGTTTTAATGGCACGAGAGAAACGGGTTAAAAGTACCTCAAACTCTTAAATACATAGAAATAAAGTTCTGACTTTTAGAAGGGGGGTGAATCCTCCCGCCGTGCTTCTTCTCCACGTGAGGGTCGTTCCCACCCGAGCGCTCTGAGCAGCGTACGCGCAGCGTCTGTTAGGCGGATGATGGGAAACAAGCTAATGCTGTTCTATAAACCTCCATGTAGCCACGTAGCAGACGCTTTGATCCACAGCCACTCCCGCGTGAGGAAGACGGTGGAGACAGTTCTAACAACGCGAGGTAACAGGAAGCACCAGAGCAGCAGGAACCGGTCTGTCAGAGCCCAGCTGAGGAGGGGGGGGGGTTGTTTCACGGTATTTGGGCACATTCATTACCGCGATTTATCGCATTACCGAAAACTTGTCTACTTTACACTAAACTGCCTTTTTACATATATACGTCATTTAGCTGCATTTTCATTAAATTTAGTGAAGTGAGCTCGCACCTTTGAACGGTTCAGCCCGTCAGTGTTTAAATGGTAAATGGACTGTACTTGTATAGCGCTTTTCTAGTCTTTCTGACTACTCAAAGCGCTTTTACACTACATCACATTCACCCCATTCACACACATTCACACGCTGATGGCAGGAGCTAACTGCCCATCAGTACAACTTAAACTAATCATTCACACTCACTCAGACACCGAAGGCGCAGCTTCGGGAGCAGTTCAGGGTTCAGTATCTTGCTCAAGGATACTTCGACACATGGCCGGGGGAAGCCGGGATCGAACCGCCAACCTTCCGATTGGTGGACGACCGCTCTGCCACCGAGCCACAGCCGCCCCAAGCATCGGCGGCTTCGTCATCATTAGCGGACTGAATGATTTCCATAAATGCCGCCAGCAGTCCTGTTTGTCCAGGAGCTCAATATTTCGGTACCCGTCAGGTACTGGTACCCGTCCCTACTCACCAGCAGCACACAACCCCACTCCCTGCGTAGACGGGGAGTTAAAAGACAAAATGATAGAGTCGAGCACTTCCAGGTCAGTAGGATATAAAATAGTGAGGCTTAGGTGTAAACGCCAGCTAACTCTGAATCCTGAGCATGCTGGGAACTGTAGTTCCAAAGCTCAGGACGTCTTCATCTCGAGTGAAAATAAGAGGAAAAACAAAGGAAGTGACAGAATCCACGAAAACTAACTGTTTGTGTTTCACGTTATCAGCCAAGACTCAGAATGTCTCATCGATAAGGTTCTTACGTCCCTGAAGCGCCGACACGCTCCTCTGTTCGCTCGCATGCAGATATTTAGCGTAGGGCTGCAACAACGAATGTGTCGCGCGGTTATTACGCCGCCCAATGAGACGCGGAGACGTTTTGAGTTTAAAATAAGCGGCTGAGCGCGAGGCAGGAATAAAAACCGAGCACGGACCATCGCAGAGACCCGTGACGCGGTTCTGAAAGGCACGGCGGAGGCCGAGAGATCATCAAGGTGTGGCAGCGTTTCACACTAAACACATCGAAACGGGTGTTAATGGATAAAGACTAAAAAAAAGCTTTATTGTTCTGACAGCTCAGCTCCCTTTAAACAAACATATCCATGTTTTTGTGCACTTTATTTAAAAAGCCAGGATGTGTGGCAGCTGGGACGCACACGTGTGTAAGTTTTTTGTGTTTTATTCTTTAACAGCTCAGGGACGTTCAAGCAGCAACCTGTAGGTGCAGTTTCTGAACTTTTCTGCACTGTCAGTTCTGTTTTTTAATAAAAGGGTTAGAAATTAATGGGTTTTTTTTATCCGATTAATCGAAAAAATAATCAACAGATTAATAAATTATTAAAATAATCGTTAGTTGCAGCCCTAATTTACTGTGTTGAAAACGTACAGGCATCAAAGTCGTTTCAACTGACGTTAAAACCACATAAAGCAGCCCCAGAAGACGCGTAACGCACACGGCAAGTGATGGCGTTTCTCTAATCCTGTGGAAAAGGGTGCAAAGATATAATTAAAAAAACAAACGTTAAATGGTCACAAGCCACAAAAGCTCTGGAGCAGCTGATATGGACAATGTGGTGAAGCGATTTTAAATACAACGTTTATGATGATCATTATTTGCAGCCCCAAATTCAGATCTTTACGGGCAGCAGGAGTTTCTCAAAACACAACATGGGGGAATAGAAAGGTGTGATCGACTCCTCCTGAGCTCTGAGCGCTCTCAGGTGATTACAGGTGGGACTTTGACAGTTTATATGACTGAACACATCTGCTGTGCGGTTGTGACTCAGCCCTGACTGGCAGTCGGTTAACGCTCACCGTGCCCAGGTTTCCCCCGTTTATGGGCACGCTGTGCACTTTAAACAGCAGCTCAGAAACCACTCATTGGAAACAGGATGGTCGTCATCCTTCTGTGAGTCACTGTCGCTTTGGCACGAGCAGTTGGACGCACGGATGTTAGAGGGGCGAGAAAAAAGCTCTGCAAAACAGCTGGTGAGCAGTCGCTCAAGATGTCAGCCCAAAGTAGACCTTTGTGTCGGCTTTTTGCAGCCAACAACAGAGACTCTGGCGTGCTTTGCTCGTAACGTAGCCTCCCCCGTCCTCGTGACACCAGAGTCGGCGCTGGCTGGAACTCCGGTTCTCCGGTGACGAAACCGTTAAACCCTAACACATCGGCACATGTGGTTCTCAGATGTTTCACGTATAGACTAAAGCATCGCATGTGCCTTTTCTTTCAAACGTTTTTTACCAAACGCATGAATTAACAAACCCCACTTTGCCTCACGTTAAGATGTTTTCCACGCAGCTCCGAAAAAAGTATTTATTACACAAAACTACCTGTGATTTATTACATCTTGGTTTTTTTTTGTCCCCATATTGCAACTACAACCCCCCCCACCCCCCCCCCCCCCCGGCCCCCCCCGCCTTCCCCATCCCACACTTATAAAAACACCGC
>CM022490.1:29577094-29589593 GCA_011952105.1 Coreoperca whiteheadi | reverse complement strand
AAAAAAGACGGAGCGTAAAATGTGGAAGGTGTGAGGAGTTGGGCTGTCGCCACGTGCTGGTAGTGACGATAACGTGATGTTTATAAAAAGTGAACTGTAGATGTGTGATAATATCGTGTAAATAACCCCGCGCCTCTTCAATCATTTCCGTTTCTTTCCGTTCTCGCTCTGCCGTAGCAGGTGGCCCCGAAACCATCGAATAGCGTTTGATATTTAGGATTTAAAACCTGGATGGTTACGTCGGTACTTCCTCAGCGGGACCCCAGTAGCCAATGAGAGAGAAGGAGGTCTTACAAGCCCGGAGCAGCTGCCGTTAGCTTAGCATACGACCGTTGACGGCTAATGAGAGTGACAGGTGAACTCTCACCTCCGCAGCGGGCTGCTGCACCACGTCGCTGTCTGTCCCCCCCCCCGTGGCATTACGCGAGGTGGGGCATCGCTCCCTAGTCTTAATAATACCCTGCAGCGTGTGATGCGCCATTATTTTCAAACCTTGTGTGAGCGCGTTTGAGGCGAGAGAGCAGAAACCTGTGCCGGTTCTCCCCCACGTGCGTGATGCAACCCGATATTCAGCTTTAGTTCCAGTGAAGGGAACGCTTAACGCTCCGGCACTCGGTCATCTGTTAGACAACGAGCCGCAAAGGGTTGGGACGAAATGGAACCCACGACTGCGAGCCCGGCCTGATCGCCACCATCCGCGTCGGACCTCGCTGAATGGGAGCGGTTCCCTGCCGCTGGCTCAGCACGTGGCGGGGGGGGGCTGGAGCCAGCGGCGGGGAGGTCAACGCTCGGTCACAGGCCACGCGTTACGCCGTCACATGTGTGGGTAACTTGGCAGAAGGCGTTAAAGTCATGCGTCAGGACCTGAAGCTCAGCCACAGGAGTTATTCATAGACTGCCGAGTCGCCGCGGCTCCGACAGCAGCCAGGAGTTTGTGTACGCGGCTGTCTTGGCTGTGACCCCGCCGGGTGTTCAGACGCACCTCAGCACTCTCAGCCCTTTCATGCTGGAACCGTGCCGTCTCCGATCAGTGCCTGCGTTTCATTTAGCTGACGATCAGCTGGTGCAGCGGTTCTCTGTTCTGCTGCCAACAGTCCAGCTTTCCCACAGACGTCGTGAATGAATCATGATGACTTCCCTCCAGTTTGATCTGATCTTTTTACCTTCGTCGAGCTGAAACCGGTCCCCTCCGATGTGACTTTTCAGGTGAAAACAGAGACGACGGCTGACTTGAACGTCCTGCACGAGCAGAGAAGTAAAACTGCTACCGAAGAACACGAGAGGAACCTGGGAGGTGACGAGCCACACAGACGCACGGCCAGAATCACATATATATATAATATATATATATAATGACATACCTTTGTGGCAATAGCTGTAATGACATCTGGAAGGGTTTGATGATTAATGGATTTTATATCCAACACACACCTTTTAATGAGTCCAGTTTCATGTTGGGATCATTCTCTGGTTCAATAGACTTTATTATTACACGGCTTTGTTGAATACTCGATTCTGATTGGTCGATTACTGCGTTCTTGTTGCTATGGACGCAGTTCTGATTATAGACTCTAGAGTCCAATCACATCAATCTGCAGAAAGGGGAACTGTGGCAAAAAACATTTTAAAGTCATTTTAAAATCAATAAGTTATTGATTTCTTTAGTAAGTGTCCGTGTAATACAGGTGGATAATGTACAGCGAGCCGGTCACAGCCTGTCGGGGTCAGTAATGACCGTGCACTATCCCTTACATGGGCGTTTGAAACCCTCTGGACTCTTCTCATCAGCAGCGTAACTTTATTTAAACACCGCGCAGAGACGGTAGACGTGGGGAGAGGACAGTTTAAAAACGACTCCGGTGGGTCTGAGTGTGTCTGTTTTTATTTATTTTTTGCTGCAGAGCTGCAGAAGAGACTCGAGCAGGAGAAAACGGACCTGACAGAAGGGTTTCAGGCTGCCGAGGACGTCCTGAAGGTACGTGGTTGGTCAGTTCTACTCAGACCTCCAGAGATTCACACGTCGAATGCGTTTTATTACGCCACGGTTTTTACAGTCTTGACATCGACTGTCGTGCTTAAACGAAGGGTAAAGTGGAGGAGCTGGGAGCAGAGCTGCGGGTTTACGACGAGCTGAAGAGGAGAGTCGAAGAATCCACGTTTAAGAAGGACCTGCAGAGGAATATTCAGGTGAGTGCGAGGTGGCGTTCAAGAGCATCTTCGCTGAATCTGAACTCGGCACTTTACTGACTCTGCGCAGGTTCGGCCGCAACGCAAGCGAGTAGTTAGTTATAAATGAGTAACTGAAAGATGTAAAGCGGGTCCTTTCTTATTCCCCCCCACCCCACCTCCAGGCCCACGGCAGCCCAGGTGCATTCTGGGAGTCCGAGCAGGAGTCTCTGCTGTTTGTGATTGAGATGAAGAGTGAGCGCGTGCAGGAGCAGAGCAGGAAGCTGCGGCAGATGGACGCTCTGGTACTTTCACTCTGGTTTCTGACGGTCTCTCACATGTGGAACTTTTACCTCTGCAAAGCAAATACGTCTTTCACACAATGATTCTTCTGCTTCCTCTCCTCCTCCTCCTCCTCCTCCCTTCTTCTTCTTCTTCTTCTTCCTGATTCTGTCGCGACGTTTAGACGGAGAAGAACTTGACTTTGGAGGATCAGATCATCCACATCCTGCAGCAGAACGAGGATCTGAGGGTTCGGATAGACAACTGCCAGACTCTCATTCAGTATGTACACCAACACGTCTTCCCCTCGCCACTGACGCCAGCTCGTTGTGCGTGAGCGTGGCGCCACCTGCTGGACAGTTTGCGTCTGCTGAAAAACATCATTTACATCAAGTGTCGAAACCCGTTTTCAAAGTAGAATCGTGGATAAAATGTTTAGAAAAGGGGGATTAAAAAGTGAGGGGTCATTTTCCGTATTATGACACAGTCAGTGTCCAGTTTATGCTCTAAGGTTCAGTTTGTGTTGAAACGGTTTGAGACTGCACACAGAGGTTGTTTCTGTTTAGCCAACCCTCACGGATATGAATTGGGTGGACAACATAACAGAAACGTCTCTAAAAGCGTCCCTGGCAGCAGTTATTTTTGTTAAAATGTGTATTTTTGACTGTTCGGCTTTGTTGGCTCCTCGGCGCTGCAGAGAAACAGGAAACTTTGAGGACAGACAAATGTTGCAGTTACCTGTCATCACCTGATCACCCAAAATCCAAAGGCTTTAATCAGTTTAGTGCTTATAAAATTGTATTGCTCGTTATCTGAAGCCGTTTCTCAGGGAACCCTTTATGGCGCTTTCCCCCCCACACAGCACCGCCTCGCCTCGCCTCGCCTCTGTTTGGTTCTCCACGGTGTAACAGTCGTACCTGTACTTCCTTCCAGGTACTTTTTTCCGTACCACCTCCGGCGAGGTTCTGAACGAGCCGAGGGTGACGTGAAAACACGGCAGGCTGCTGATTGGTCAGAGAGAGTCGTCACTATTCACTGCGTCATCGCTGCACGCGCCAGACAGAGGACCCTGAATAACCCCGCCATGTTTAAACCGCTTGGCCAGAGATGGCGTGATGTGCCTGTTACTATGGCGACTCGGGAGAACACACCGCGGTCAAACGAAAACAGCGTTTGTCTTCCTGCTGTGAGAAACCGCCACATCCTGAGGGTCAAACACAGCACACACTCCATCTCCTCCATGGTCCCGTGCGTGTCGGTAGCGGGTGTGTGCGTGTCGCGGGAGTTTCCTGCGGCGTCGCTATGACGACCAGGTGCTACTGTGGAGGTACTTTTTGCAATGGAAAACGGAGCGAAAGGCGAGTCGAGTTGAGTTGAGCTGGTGATGGAAAAGCGCCATTAGAGGCTGCAAGCTGAACGTTGTTTTTTAAAAAGGATCTCATGCAGAACGTGAGGCTTGTAAGAGGATTAATATTCCCAGAGGATCCTGCTCAACGCTGTCGTAGAGCCCCAGTTCACCAGTGTTCCCGCCCCGGCGTCTAACTTTAAACGTGCATTGAAATGCTTAACGCCCCCCCCCTGTTCTGTTTCCCAGGCAACTATCCAAGGAGCAGCAGGACCTGAAGGCGGCGCTGGAGAGGCAGGCGGTCGCCAACCAGAAGCTTTCTCAGGAGAAAGAGCAGCTGATGTTCAAACTGAGACACAGAGACTCGTGTCCGACCATCCACCTGCCCGCCATGGTGCAGGAGGTGGCGCCCAGATGACTCCGATCACAGAGCCCGTGTCACTCGGCCGTGTTTGACTGTACGTGCAGTCGGTTTCCCGCTCGTCCTACCGAGCACCTGGCTGCGACGGAGAGCAGCGTCGTCACCGCTCTCGCTGCTCTGCGCTCACGTTTCAGGGCTTCGAGCTGGAGCCCGTCTGCACCTCCACTGGTAAAAGTTCTCATGCGAGCGAGCAGTTCAGCAGGTTTCCAGCTGAACAACAAGGACTTCTAAACTATCCTGGACCCACGAACAGTCCCTGAGGCAGCTACGTGGACTTCAAGCTGCACCTGTGTGTGTGTGTGTGTGTGTGTACACACACTGTATTGGGCCTCGGACTCTCCCGGGTCAATGATCTGTTTGTCAATTTACTGTTAATTCTTTTCAGATGAGGAGTGTTGTCCGTTTACCTGGCAGATTATTGTGCGTTACGACGGTTTTAAATGTTTTGGAAAGGCTGGAAGCGAGGTGACGCTCTTCAGTCAGAAATATCAGTCACGTCAGAGGAATCATGAAACAAAGAAAGACGGCCGAGTGCTTGGTCACGCCAGAAAGTCGCACAGCAAACCGTATTTGCCCATCCTTGGGAAACAGCTTGGCGACGTAGTGACAACTTGTGGGGGATAGTTGGCTAGCTCCTGTGGCTCGCGAGCTAACCTAGAATATAAGTTAGTTGATTGAAGAGAACGTACTTGTACCGTCTGCTTCTGTGTCACGACTGCAGACCACGCTGCATCGCTTTTGCAGGGTTCATAAAACTGGATGCTGCAACACCAATAACACGACAGCTTCAGCGCCTCCTCGTTTTTTTATATATTCTTTTATAGTTTTCTCCGTTGGAGCTCTACATAAAATCTCTGTGTATTTACGTCACCTTCACCGCAGGCTTACGTTGCCCCTGTGAACAGATCCAGTCACTGTGGCGATAGTTTGGCCCTTGTAAAAACGCTGGTGTGACGGGGCCTTCTCACCTGACAGCTCTACGATCGCTAAAGTGCCTGAGAACTCGTGTAATCTCCGATCGTGTTGACGTAAAGCTTGGATCTTCTGGTTCTCTGGTTCCCCGGGTAGCACACCCGTTTTCACAGGGGACGTGAGTTTGAGAAGCTCTCCGGCTGAACCACCACGGTCTCCTGCTGTCGGACAGTGAGCAGCTCTGAGACGAAGTGCCTCGCTCGGGGGCACGCGAATGCACGTTAAGAGGGAACGGGGGAGCGTTAGTGGTCCGGTCCACGTCGCACGGCCAGCAGTGAATCCTCACGAAGCACTCGAGTCGAGCTTGGAGGTCCATTTGAGGCCCTGAGGGTTCTTCCAAGAGCCACTTCTGTTAGAGGTGCCAGGAGGCGGATCTCTCTAAGCAAGCTTCCCGTGTTCCTGACCGTTCCAACCTTAAGATCCCCTAAAGGTGTTCTCGGTCCGCTGGAAGTCGTAGTTAGGAGGCGATCAGCACGTTGGAGATCCTCACAATCAAAGGTGACCTCTAGTGACTCGTCGAGGAGCCTCTCGGGTTCCCCTCTGATTTCAAACTGCCACCTGTAAACCCTGTGGACGCTGGAACCAAACCAAGCCGCACCGTAACGCTCCCCCCCGGCAGATTTAAACCCCATCAGCTGTGACGCTTCTCCGCTCCTGTTCAAACCTGACGCCACATGTCTCTTTATTGCAGTCAGTTTGTGCTTACCCCCTTCGTGCTTTTACTCATTCCCCGTCAGCGTGCCTTGCTTTAGGTTTCTCGCCGGTGTCACAAGCGCCTCCTGATGTCATTGGTAGCTGGAGTCAGCCGACCCCTTCTTGCTGCAGAGCTCGGTTCGTCGCTGCCGTTGGGGGAAGACGCCGCTTCCCGTTCAGTGTGTGTAGAAAAACACAGTACCAGGGGGCGAACAGTCAAACTACACTGAGCCCTGTTTATTTTGGGGTTGTTCATTAAGTGTTTCCGCCTGCTAACATCTCGGCCCAATGGGCGCCAAAGTCGGATACCTCATCATAACTTCAGGTTGTCTTTACATTTGTTACCAAACTTTCTTTCTCCTACAGGAGACGAATCCTTCCATCTATCGCTACAAGCACGTTTTATCACCCAGTACTTCGGCACACACCTGTGGAGCTGCTGACACAGCTGGCAGCCGATCAAAGGTGCACGGCCTCGGTACCCGTTCCTGTCAGGGAGCTTTCCGCTGTCGCAGGACCATGATCGCCGTGTTCGCGTTGCCTTTAAGGAGCTTGATAACGGGCCGTTTGGGACGTACTCTGTTACTCTGTTAAAGATGTGAAAATTGTTGCCGTGTTGTCGGGTTGATATTTGCTGCCTCTCGTTCGTTAACGTGACGGTGGGTTTATGGGATGTGACCTCGGTATTGCCAAAAACAAACAAACAACAGCCGTTTGTCAGTGTTTTGACTAGTCTTTTTTTCTCCTTATGCACTAGCACTTTGTTTTACCAGGAGTTTGTATAAGAGAGATTTTTCCGCGTTACATAGTTCCGAATTTTCTTGGCTTCTTACGTGTAAAAACTGTTTTCACCTTTTCTTGGTTGGATTTCAGTCCAGCGGTTTGGCTTGACTAAATAAAAAGCTGCAACTAAAACTGATCATTGAGTTGTTTCTTTTGCCAACAGCACGACAACCAAAACCCTCCATGTTTGTAAAGGACGCAAACTCCTCGTTCTCAGCTTCCATCTGTCTTTCTTAGGTGCCACTAAGAAACAAGTATGTGCTGCAAAGGGTCAAGTCATTATATTTCATTGTATTTGATGTTTTCGCGTCATTTCAAAGCATTTCTTTTCCATGAAACTTTGAATTGCTGCTGTTTGAAAGGTGCCGTGACACTAAATAAGCCATTCTAGACTCTTAGTTAACCTGCAAAATATCGCTGAAAGAAATGCTTTTAATCTAAGTACTTTCTTTGGATGACCAACATGTAACTCCAGACAAAAAACTGTCTTTGAACCAACACACACAAATCTGTTGACTGGGCCAACTTATATTTTCTGGACTGGGTGCGAGTTTGGTCAACTAAATGGGAAGATTTACAAAGAAGGCTAGAATTATTAAAAAGGTTGTATAAACTCCAAAAACCTTTTCATTTAAACTTATGTTTATTTCAACAGTCTTTTGTCCTTTTTTTGCACTTGTTTCAGTTTGTGAGAGTTCATACTTTTGGATTTCAAAGAAAGATGATGAACATTCTGATGATAATGGCCACCATAATAATACAAATGCATCTATGGGCTGCAGAGTGCGTCTCTCGGCCGGCCTGGGAACGCCTCGGTGTTCCCCCGGAGGAGCTGGAGGAAGTGTCTGGGCGTCTCTGCTCAGACTGCTGCCCCCCGGGGAAGAGGGAGGAGATGGGTGGATGGTCTGCAGGGTGCTTGTCCCCTGATTCAGACATAAAACAAGGGTTTTAATGTTACTTATGAACCGCGGTGCAACTTAAAATTCTCAGCAACAACCGGCCAGCAAACATGACGTTATTTTTATTTTATAAGATTTTTCGTTTGGGTTTCAATGACCAGAACAGCAGCAGGCGCCCAGCCCGAGCTCCCTGAGAAGACGAGGAAAAACTCCCCACCGCAGGGACGTGGGAAGAAACCTCGGGAAAGGCTGGGGTGTGTTTGCACTAGACCAGCTATAGGAGCGGAGACCTTTCAGCCTCACGTTCCAGGTGCCCAAACAGCCCGTTTCAAAGCGCTGCTCGGGGGTTAAGACTGGTTAATCCTCACAGGTATACAAGAACAAGCCCAAGTCTGTGTGTCCACGCCATTTTCGTGTGTGGAAAATTGTGGAGCTGGGAAATGGAGTTTATTGTAAATGTAGATTGTTGAGGCTTCCTCCAACCATCTCTGCAGAAGCTGTGTGCAGTGCTTGAACAAGTGTCCTGGTTGGGAGCCACATTTCTCTGATAATACTTAGTTACATAAGAGTTATCAGAGAAATGTACTTAAAAGTATCAAAAGTACTCGTTAGTACTGATGCATCCACGCATAAGTGACACTTCGCTGCGGAACCTGCTGGAGTTGGCGCTGCTTTGAACTACGTCATACACAGTTCAGACCTGCGGGTCCCTTCCTAGGGGTTCTCTGTGTTCTCCAGTGAACAATCATGACGTTCTACAACAAGTAGTTCCGGGCAATCTGATCGGTCAACTGGGCCGTGCTCATCAGTGGAAGTGTTACTCCGCCAGGTGCGTGCGAACAGGCCCGTGACGCAGAGGTAAAACGCCGGCAAACGTGGACAGAAGCGGAAGGCCATGTGGTGAAGTTTGGGAACGAGTACATGTTGGAATTGTTTGGATCACGCGGAAGCTGCTCTGGCTTCCTCCGTCAGCCGTGCAGGTGAGTCGGTGACGCGGCGCGACGCCTAAACGTGCCCATTTGTCCAAGAACGACTCAGTTCAGCAGGTGTCTTTTAGTTACGACAAGCCTGGGCAGCAAGGGCAGCTTTGTGTGGTACTTACCACGATCTGGAGAAAGGGTTAGTTCAGGTAAGCTAGAGATCCTCTCTGTTGCTAGGGCGTTGCTAAGGGGCGGCGCCTCTGCTATCACCTTTTTCTTCTCTTCTTTTTTTCTAACAGAGACACATTTTCTTCGGTCTTGTTTTCGTTTTTGTCAGGAATTCGGGGTAGATTTCCAACAGTAAAATCAAGATAATGAGTGTATCCTTCCATCAGGTGTCGTCGTACACCTGTGTGAGCAGCAGAGAGCAGCAGAGGGCAGTTTAAACAGGGGCAGGGGCATTTTTAGAAATATGTGTGTTTGATTTTTTTGGGGTGAACTCTCCCTCCTTTTTTTTTTTTTTTTTTTTTTTTTTTTTTTTCGTTGCAGGACAGCTTGCACATGTAGCAGCTGCAGGGGTTGAACCTGTGAACTTTATGTTACAGGCTCCCCTGCACCTGACAGAGCACAGAGAGTTTGATCTTCTGTTGTGAATCTGTTCTGTCCACACGACCTCTACCTCCGGCCCCTCTGCTGCTCCTCCTGAGCTTTCGGTCATTGTTTGTCCTTATTGGAATCGAGGGTCTGAGGACCGAGGGCGTCGTATGTTGTACAGACTGTAAAGCCCTTTGTAAAATGTTGGGCTGTATTGGTAACAGATTTCTTGCCACCAACTGTCCCCGCTTCTCTCTAAAGTTGCATTTGCAGCCTCCTTCTAAACAAAGTCACAGTTCACAGCTCCACTCACAGTGAGCGGCCTCTTTCACTGGTCCTCATTCTGTTTTCTGTGATTAGCCACGGGAGGATGCAGCGCCGACAGCCCGCAGGCATTACACCCAGAGGGGAAACGCCGCTGTAGAGAGATGTAAGGATGTTACCCCCCCCCCCTCCCCCTTCTTATTTATGTATTTTTGACCGTACGTTTGTGTGGCTTCCCCACAGCCCGCTTCTTTTGTGTAGCTGGATTCTGTTGGGGCTCCAGACTGAAACATCGCTGTTAGATGGGTTGTCATGATGTTCGTGTTCCCCAGAGGAGGAGGCCTACAGACTTTCCCTCTAGCACCACCACGAGGCTGAAGGTTGAGTGAAACATCTGGCTCTCTGTAAATAACAGAGTCCGGTCCAGACCTGTGAGAGGTGCCCTGAGATACCTTTGGTCATGAATCAGCGCCGTGTAAACAAAACTGAATTGGACTTATTCGACGGACTTTAATGAAATGTGGGTCCCCTCAAGACGAATTACAATAACCACCATCAGGCCGACATGTTAAAGTGTCCAACACTTTGGTTTATGAGCAAATACCCGCAGAACTAATGGCCTCCCCACCACCTGGGCCTTGTGTTTACTGCTAATTAGCAAATGTTAGCATGCTAACATGCTAAATTATGATGGTAAACATCACAGGCTACCTGCTCGGCGTTAGCATTGTCATTTGGCACATCCCAAACCCGTATGTCATACTAATGCTATACAGCCTGCCGCACGCTGGTCGATCGTTTCCTGTGTGCATTGCATTGTGGGAGAATCGGTGGTGGAAGACGTGTGTTTTACCTGAGTAAAAGTACACCGCTTTGTGAAATCCCCTGATTCGAGATGTCACTTTAAGGTCCCCTCCAGACATAAACCGACGCGTGCTCATACCCCATTCAAGTTAGCGGAGGGCTAAACAGGAAGTTAGCCGGCCCGAGCCCGCCGAGGGAGGCGGGGTTAAATGAAACGCTAGTGCGCTTGCGCCGGTGGGGGCCACACAATGCGGAAGCTACGGGAAGAGCCGTTTTTTATTCAAATTTTATTCAAAATATATATATATTAATATGCAAATGATGCTCTAAAGTCTTGCTGCTGGACTCGAGATGTCTCCTGCGTCGCTGTGAAGTGCGTTCTCAGGGTTCGTGCAGTGGCCGCTTCAGGTTCCTACATCACACTTGTACAAGTTGCGAATTTGACCAGGATTGGCAGCCAAACTGTTTGTGATGTCACTGATCTTGCCCGTGGGCTCCACCCGGTTTTAAAACGTACTTCCAGCAGGTGAAAGTGAGAACCGCCGACGTCACGGTGCCCAGCGAAGCTCCAACATGCGACCGTAGGAAGAAGGAGAGCAGGTGTTTTTGAACGCGCCTTTGGGCAGACCGGTCCCTTTCACAGTTAGGTTGTTATCATATTATTGGAGTATTAATGCTGATGCTCTTTAGAGCTGGTGGAGGTGAGCTGCTCGAACTACTTTCACATACTGCAAGCACAGTGCCATATTCTATAAATGTAACACATGCTTTGGGTTGTAGGATCAGAATCAGTTTTATTGGCCGTGTGTCCGTGTGAACACGGAGGCCCGGCAGCCTGAGAAGCACCGCTCTGAAAGTGTGTGTGTGTGTGTGTGCGTGTGTGGCTGAGCGGATGTAAAGGGATCAGTGTGTCAGTGGCTGTTTGACAAGCTGAGACACAATACCTGCAGGTCAGCGCCCGCTGAGTGAGTGTGTGCGTTTGTGTGTGTGTGTGTGCGTTAGCCACGGGTCAGAGCCTCTGCTGTCATGTCACAGTGTTCCCATGGCACTTCACAGCCACCTGGAAACACCTGAAGCAGAGAGGACGAACGGACAGCAGCTATAGGAAAGAACTGAGGCGGAGCCTTCAGGGTAAAACGGTGGGCTGCCAGTTTGTATATAAATGAACAGAGTTAGAGTCGTGGTTGAATCGGCAGGCAAACGCTCCCCAGATCGAAGAAAACGACTCCAGAAAACAACGAATCAGCCGGAACATATGAAACCAGATTATTTGTGTTCAGCTTCTTGGTTGGAAGCCGAACCGAGCCACCAGGGCGACAAACGTCACGACCGCAGGGCGGATCATCGGACACGATGAAGTCGTTGAAAGATTCTGAAGTGATCCAGTTTCTTTCTCATTGATATTTGATTTTTAGCAGTTTTACATGGTGAGCAAAAGTTAAAAAAAAAACCCAAAACAAACGGCTTTCACTAGTGACCTCTGAGTGTTGTGTTTTGTTGCAGGAGCGTTGGAGAAGCCGTGTCCCCGTGGGGCTTCGGCGGCGGCGGCAGCGGCTGCCTGGGCCTCGTCCCGGCGGCCACGCCTCGCGCAACACCAGGTGGAAGGTAAGCGTGTCCCACGTCGGACAAATGCCAACACGCAGAGCACTTAACCCACGCTTCTCCTAACGCTGCCGGCAGGAGGTATTCAGAGCTCCACGCCGTCCGGCTGCTGCTGGAACTGTGAGCTTAATCACCACACATCCAGAATGTTATCGGTGTTCTAAGAGAACCTCCACGGTTAGTTCTCACCTAACATTAACGACCTGTTCTTCTTGATGCGACTGATTTAGAATGATCAAGTAATGATTAAGTAATATATCCTTTTTATCAAAGATTCAGAGAAATATGTTCCCTCCCTAAACATTCGCTCAGACAGAAACCATCAGAATAAAATGTTGCCTTATGTGCGGCTGCCCGGCGTGATCCGAGATAACCCGAATCGATGTCTGTTTTTTTTACTTAAAGCTTCCTCTCAGCTCCTGTTTGACGGGCGTCCGATCGTAACTGTGGTGTACTGTGTGCAGTGGTGGAATGTAACGAAGTACAAATACTAAGTTACATTTTGCAGCAGTTATTTTACTTTTATTTTACTCCGCATCGTTTCGTTACATTTTCAGTTCAGTTTGCCAAAACGTGTTCCTGACCGTCCGTCACACGTTTGTCTCACCAGTGGAGTTTGGTTGCCATAGATACGGGTTGCGACGCTACCAAAGATTCTAGAATGCTGTGGGTGCGGTGGGTAGCTGTGGGTGCGGTCGGGTAGCTGTGGGTGCGGTCGGGTAGCTGTGGGTGCGGTCGGGTAGCTGTGGGTGCT
>CM022490.1:29566262-29576743 GCA_011952105.1 Coreoperca whiteheadi | reverse complement strand
GTGGGGTCGGTCGGGTCGCTGTGGGTGCGGTCGGGTAGCTGTGGGTGCGTTTAGAGGTTTCTAAATTAGCCACATTTTCAATATTTGCACTGATCAACAGTTTATAAATCTTTGTTTTGCCACTGGTTATCTTTAAATAAAATGCCATACTGTTTTTTTTATTATTAGAACAGAATATATGCAAGTACTTTTACTTTTAATACTTAAAGTACATTTAAAATTAGGTACTTTTTACTTAAGTAGGGTTGTCATTGTGGTACTTTTACTAAAGTGAATATATCTCTAGTTATTTGTACTTTTACTTAAGTACTGAGATTCAGTACTTCCTCCACCACTGACCACCACCTTTGATCCTGCAAACAAAACACCGGAGCTCGCCGATCCACGGACAGCGTTTGGATTTGTGTGAGTGACGGGACGGAAAGACGATTGTTGTGACTCTACAGCTGTCGGTGATGATGTAATAGGTGCTGCTCGTTGTTCACTACTGAGCGTCTGTTGTTTTTTCAGTCGGAGCAGCCAGGGGGCATTTAAATGGATTAACATAATGGATTAGGATCAACAGCTCCAACATTCTCTGTACTTAAATCCGTGTGATCCATTCTGTTTCAACTAAATAAGAAAACCCTGAATTTACAGGCACAAAGCCTCCAGGCAGCGTACAGACCAGAGTACCTGCAGACTGTTGTTTCAGTTAGTTTTGAACTATTTAAAGTAAAGAAATCTGATATATTTGATCTTATCTTCTGGCCAGCTGAGGTGACGTCCCCTCAGGATACCGAGGCAGAAAACAAGATAAACGTTTTATCATGTGTTTCAAACTTGAACACCACAGAATAGCTCATCCATGATGCACCTGCAAGGGTAAAATGATCTTCCTGCTGTGTTTCACTCTGGCCAGCAGGGGGGGCTGCAGCAGTGAATGAGTGAGCGGCAGAGAGACGTTGTTATGAGTCGTTGATGCCAGTTAGTTTAGAAGATTTAAAGAGACACTGTTCCACAGTTGGTGGCGTCCAGCCGGGGAACCCTTCTTTCTCTCCGCTGTCTCGTGACGTGCTTTCTGCTCCGAGTCTTTTCGCACAGCGGAAACCTGAAGCGACGTGCTGAACGAGAAGCAGCGCCGGGCCGCGGCCATGTTTGACCCTCCTGCAGCTGCAGCTCCTCCTCGGAATCTTTTAGAAAAAAACAAGATGAGGTGACGTCCATCGGCTGATACTACTGTATCATCACTGTCACGCCCCACCCCCCGCTTTACATTTTTAAGTGCCCTGTTCACGAGGAACATAAAGAGAAGAGATCAGAAGAGGAAAAAAGAAATTTGCAGTTATTTCCTGTTAATATCTTTCCCTTGTTGGGCTCTAATGAGAGGAGTCGCCCCTTCACTTTCAAGAGGGCTTAGCAGCGGTTAGCTGGCTCCAGGCTGCTGGGACAATAATCACATTTTAACTCAGCCTCACACCCCGAGCCCTCACAATGACTCGCACCACTTAATTCCCCCTTTCAGGGCCGGCGATAAAACGCCAGAGGCAAAATTAATAGATGCTAATGGCCGCCTTCAATCAAAGCCGAGCGGGATCCAAATCTGCAGTAAGGCCTATTAATTAACATGTGGAGGGGGCGGGGGCGCGGGGGCCGACATACTGAGGCAGGATGGGGAGGAAAAAGGGGCTCCGTGGTTCACACGGGCCTCCGCAGGGCGGCCCACTGAAGGCAGAGGCAGGGGGCCTTTGTGGAGCTTCCCAGGCCACAATTAGGGGCTCCTGAATGGGCTGGCATTTGTCCTCCAGGTCCAAAAGCTGCACAGGAAGGGCCGAGGCCGGGCTCTATGCGTCCAATCAGACGTCCCATCGGCGTCTGATCAGCAGAGCAACGACTCGGATGGAAAACACGGAGAAAGATTTTTCTTTTTTCTGTAAAAAAAACCAAAAAGTGTGAAATCCTTTTACAGGAGGCGGAGTCTGTCACCTGTAACACGTCTGGCTTTCAGACACACGTGTTTTGTTAAACGTTCTGTGATAGTTTGGTCCAAAGAGCCACAGCCCTGCATGAGACTGGGCTTCGTAGCCTGCTGAAAGGTTTAATGTTGGGGAAGTCAGCGCGTGCTGCTGCGCGTTTCTAGTCTTTGTCGACTCTTTCAACGTGCAGCTGAACATGAAGGGAACCTAAACGTAATCTGGGCGCCATTATGTCGCTGACTAAATGTGGTGCAAACAGCGCCGTTAACGCGTCCAGATGCAGTGTTGAACTTCAGAATCTGTCGACCCGTGCGGTCGACGATCGGCTGTTTTTAAAGGGTCCAGCGTGTCACATTCACACACCTTTGCATGAGCCCTTTATATCTACAGAGGGAGCGGGTCCCCGTCCACAGACGCCGCCATGTCCAGTTCAGGCACTACAGCCACTTGGTCAAGATTTAAAAGAAACCACGTGTCTCCCGTCAGACGCCCTGTCCTCCTCTGTCCACACACCGACGTGCTCAGAGGACACTGTCCGTTCTCTGGGAGCCTGATCTCCACGGCCCGAGGATCAATATGTCGCGAGCCTATTAACGGCATCCGCAACGATCGATCGGCCCTCCCTGCGTCGCTCTGAGCTTCCTGGCGTGCGGACGAGCAAAGAACGTCGAATCAATAACTTCAAACAATGCAGGTGTTTGCTCAAGTAAAAGTGCAAAAGTATTAGCATCAAAATATGCAAAAAGTAAAAGTTCGCGATGCGGAATGACCCATTTCAGAATAAGATTCATTATTTAATTATGCACTAATGTGTTCATCACTTTAGGGATCAATAAAGTCAGTCAGTCATAATAAGGCATCATCATTCATTTGTTGATTATATTTATATTATTATTCTGAAAACAAATGAGTAAGAAAAGTACAGTATTTCCCTCTGAGATGTAGCGCAGTAAAAGTAGAAAGTAGAACAAAGTGGAAATATTCAAGTAAAGTACAAGTACCTCAAACTGTATTTAAGTAGTTGTACTCAGACTGAATGCTTCAGTAGCTGGAATGAAACTGTGTTTTGTCATATTGATTTTTAAAATGAGTGAAGACTGGGTTTAATCGCTGTAAAGTGAATAATTTTTATCGTTTGTGATGTAACGAGTAATTTCCTGGTTCAGTCTGAGTGCTGGAAGCTTCTCGCTGTGATTAACACTCTGAAAACCAGATAAAAGAGGGAGGTTTCCTCTGACCTTTGACCCCGCCCCCCCGGGGTCAATTGTCTTGTTCTGTGTCAATTGACCTGTCGCTCAGAGTGACACACACACACACACACACACACACACACACACTCTCGCTCTCGCTGTTCCCGAGTCAAACGACGCCCCCACGACAACATTTTCATGTTTTGCCTTCTTTCTTTCTTTTTTTTTTTTTGAACACGAACACGTTGACAGAAAGTAGTTGTTAACCGTGACATGTTCTGAACTCGACCCCCTATCCCGGCATCGTTTGGACCTCTTTCTGACCTTCGGTTGTCATTTTTAAATCGGTCTCCTTCATCGTCGTGTCGCATCACAGAAACAGAACACATGAGGCGTTTTAAATGCTCCTGCACAGACACGTTTATACAATTAATACTTTAATAGATTAACCAGAGAATGTTTGGCGTTGTTGATTTACAGGTGACTTAAACGATCAATGGGCAGCTGTTTTGATTGGCGGTTCCATCATGTGAGGATTTGTCGCTTTTCTTCGTCACATTTCGCAGTAAAATGAATATGTTTGGGTTTCGGCCTAAACAAGAAATTTGAAGATGTCCCCTTTGGATTAATAGATGTGAGTAATCGATTGATACAAAACATAATTTAAAATAATCCATTAATAATAAAAGTACTCTTAGCCTCATTATTAATTTCCAAAATATAAATCTTGAAACCGGAGGGAACGTGTGTGTGATTTACACGTCCCATCCATTCACCGTTAACACGGTAACTTATGGCGTTTAATGAACGATGCAACGTTTCCAAACGTGAGTCTCCTGGTCTCAGTTGACTCTGACCAGCCTGTAAACGGAGAGTTTCCACATATAAAGTGTCAGGTGACAAAGGAAATATCGCTTTAATACATGCGGCCATCACTTTCTTAGTATTTTACCTTGTTTTTATATTATTTATATCAGCAATAGTGACAATATAACAAAGTAAATAAGAAGCATTCGATCTATGCAACAAGGTAAATCCACCTCACATCAACAACGTACTGACGTTATTAAAGTACAAAATTCAGCCAATTTAAAAGTCCATTTAAATATTAATTAAATGTGGATTTGGGGCAAATGAACGTGTTGAGGCGCATTTTGTCATTTTGAAATAACAAAATCAAAAATATATAATGAAATAAACATTTTAAATTGAGCCTCATTTCTACACCAACACAAGAAGTTAAAAAAAATGTATTATTAATTGGTATTTTGAACACGTTATATTAATATTTCGGAACTGTCAATTGCTGTAAAGTCACTAATAACACTATTAAAATGCGAATAGGGGAGGCCGGGGACGGTTGTAACCGCGGGGACGACCTGGGGGTCATGTGATCTGGTTCATGTATGGCCACTTCCATCCTCACCCGGGAAGACGTCTGCAGAGTTTACAGAGTAAACAGCGATTGTCACGTAAGAGAGTAAAAGTTTTGGAGCAAGTCTGTATTTTCTTAGTGCCGATGCTGTTGAAGTTAGAATGATTTAACCTGCGGTGGATTAGACAGCGGCCTCTTGGAGGTAAAATGTGCGGCATTCCGTTTTTTTTATAAAGTTATACACCTAACTAACGTAATGACAACTAAACGCACGAGACGAGGCGAGGCGAGGCAGGGGGAATAATACTCTACTTGCCGTGAGACGCTGAGCAGACACGGCGAGGGATCAACCTCCGAGAACAAGAGGGAACCTTTTACAGGTGAGCAAACGGCGGCTCGGGGGCCAAATCTGGGCCAAAACATTTACATGAGCAACGATTCCATTAATCTGTTATAAATAAGAATGTCAATACACGGCTTGTATAATGTTTCCCTGTTTTTTTGGGTAGTTTGTCCTTATTCGAATCGAGGCTCTAAGGACAGGAGGGCGTCGTGTGTTACAGATTGTGAAGCCCTTTGAGGCAAAATTGTGATTTGTGATACTGGGCTATATAAATAAAATTGAATTGAAATGTGACCTCATACAGGAACAGCTCAGCCTGCCCCAACATGCAGAGAGGCAGCAGGCTCTCTGATCACCACATGGTGCTGACACCAAGTCTAATAAACGCACCGGATGAATTACACGTAAATAATATAAATAATAGAATTCAGCCTATTTGACCAGAGCAGATTTGTGTGCGCAGCAGCAGCAGCAGCAGCTCATTACTGTTACAGTCGTTCTCTAAAGTGATTTTTTTTACTGTTCCGACTCACCCCAGGTAGTGGGGCCTTGGAACAGTGGAACTAATTGTGTTTGACATCGACTACTTGATGAATTCTGTCGGAAACGTTGCTATTTGTAGTAGACAAATACGGGGACTTTGTGCCAAAGTCTGAGAGCTCTAATACAAAAACTGTGTGACTTAATTAAAACGTGTTTCAACCGTCCACTGTTATAAGAATATTAAAGGAAGGTTCAGATGATTCACTTAGAATGCAGGCCACAAACCCTCAGTGACATCATGCTTTGTCGTGACATCATGCTTTGTCATGACCTCATCACTCATCTTCATCCTCCTCATCGCTGTCAGTCATCGTCATCACCACTTTTAACATTCCTACCATCCTCCTCCTCCTCGCCGTCATCCACTCGATCAACAAAATGGCAGTCGGAGAGGTTGGCTCTGCGCATGCTCAGCACACCTCTGCCAGGGAGGGCAGGGCAGGTATGTGTCTCCGCAGCCTGTTGACTGACAGACACTCCCGGCTCGGCTCAGACTGCAGCGTGCGGCGGCAGCAGGCGTGAGGAGACACCGATTGTGCCCCGCCGCGCTCTGCTCAAACCCGGCTGCTGCTCGGGGGATCCGCGCTGCACTTTGAGCGGAGACTTTGAGAGGAGTTTGTGGTTTCTATCCTGCACGCGGAGCGGAGAGACGCCGCCCCGGACACAGGTGAGAGGAGACTTCACCCGCTTCCAGGTGCAAAAAAAAAAATCAGGATTTGCGCACGGCTTTTTACGCACGGGCGGACTCTTGGGGGGAGTTATGGCCCTCCGGGGGAAGCTGGGAATCTGAGCTCCCCGAGTCCGAGGAACTGGACCAACTGGACGCCGATTTGTTGATATCATCACCACCTAGCTCATCTGCTCAGCTCCAGGTGCTTATAATGTTCCAGCACAGCAACAAGAAATGCTTCACCATAGAGTCTCTGGTCGGGAAGGAGGCGATCAGCCACAGCAGAGGCGGCGGCTCCGGGGATGAGCCCATCCGGCCCACGGCGCTCAGGTTCCCGGAGTCCCTGCACCCCGCCGCCGCCGGGGTCTTCGGCTCCTGCTTCCAGGGGAGCAGCGGGAGGACTTTGTACTCGGCCGGGCCGGACATGGTGCTCCATGAGCCCGGGACGCACACGCAGAGCCCCGGCGGGCTGCCGCTGCACCCGCTGCAGATGCCCCCGCAGAGCTTCTTCAGCCCGCAGCAGCGGGAGGCGCTCAGCTTCTACCCCTGGGTGCTGCGGAGCCGCTACCTGGGACACCGCTTCCAAGGTGAGCCGGGAGGAGGAGGAGGAGGATGGGGGGGCTCGGTCCTTCATGTCTTATAATCAGATGTGTGTGTGTGTGTACATCCAGCTTTTTCTTGTGATGGTTTTTCGATTTCAGTCGCGTTCTGCATTTTCTATCAAATAATGTGTCTTTTCTGTTTTTAAATGAATATTAACAGTTTTTATTGATATAATATCAGAGGGAAAATTACACCAGAATTATCATTATTATTATTATTATGATTTACTTTATTATTTTACAATTAATGTTTTTATTATCTTCTTTATTTTCCCTCATCTTTTTCTTCTTTTATTATTATTATTATTATTATTATTGTTATTGTTGTGGGTTAATTTTCTTATTTAGCCTAATTGAATGTTCCAGTTCTAAAAATGTTCTCGATCGTTTTACTGAATAATGATGGTGGTGGTGGTACACGCAGCACGTATTTAGCAGTATTTGTACTGCAGTATTTGGCGGTTTCCACAGAGTGAATCGGGAGTTGTTGGAGATTTGGATTCTGTTCCGTCCCACAGGTAAAAGCTCAGCTCACTGCTGTCACCTGGAAGCTTCTACGCGTCTCTGAGCAGCTTATTACAGCATGATCAATAAGACCATGACCTCTCCTCTTTTTATTCTTTATCTGCGGGGTCCGCCCCCACTGGACACGAGTCTTTCTAAACAACAATTCATCTTAAATAAGGACTTATTTTTATTTGTACTGATTCAGCGGAAGTCGCAGCTCTAATTTATTTATTATTTTATTTTGCAAACGCACGTGCGGCCGCGGCACGAGCGGCCTTTTCCACCTGTGCTAATATTCCCGCAGTGCCCGTGAGCCGCTCACTGCGGGATGCACCGCACCTGGAGGCCCGCGGCCGCGTGAGCAGGACGCGGCGGGACACGGCCCCTTCTGGAACCACGCGAGGCCGAATCCGGCGTGTCTCCGTGGGTGACCGAGCGCGCGGCGGAAAAACCCGCCCACTGGGACCTGGTTTAAACGGCTTGTTGTGCGTGTTTTAGTGTGTCAGAAACACCGCGGGCCGCTCGACCAGCGCAGAAGAACGTTCTCCTTTATCATCACGTGTGTGTGCGTGAACTTCAGGACCGTAACAGAGACCCGAGCGGGATTTCAGCATCAGGACTCACGAGGACGAGGAGGCGGAATGTTTCTTTCTTTCTTTCTTTCTTTTTCCTCCTTTTAAAGGAATTTTATTGATTCATAAATCGGAGGAATAAAACCGACCCGATGGTCTCGCGGGGAAAGAGCTGATGTGGTTTCTGTAGTCTGGCCTGGGCCTGGGCCTGGGCCTGGACCTGGGCCTGGACGCTCCGGATCAGCTGCCGTCGTTGCCTCCAGCTGCAGTTTGGGGGGGGGGGACTTCCCTTCTGAAATACAGAGATATTTAAAAAAAACAAACAAAAAAAAACCACCACCAGGGCTGGACACACTAATGCTCCTCACATTGACTGTAATATGGAAATTATTTAAAGTAATAAAAAAAAACTAATAATCAATAAAATAAAATGGATAGAAAAAAAAAGAGTCGGGCTGTTTTTTAAAGGTGTAAAAGAAATGTCACCAAAAACAAATAAAACAATTGTTGCAAATGAATTAGAGGAGAAAGATAAATAAATGAAACAGCTTTCTAAATCCTTTTGTGGCTGATCTTTAAATCAGGGAAATATTTCTCTTTGAAATTCACCTGAAAACCGAACCAAGAGGCCGAGAATTAAAACCAGCGGGCGTTATTATATTAAACAGAAGAAGAAGAAGCAGGTCTGACAGGAAGTAGACTTTATTTCCGCTTCCACCTCTGTTGTTTTGTTGCTCCTCAGGGAAAGTTTCACCCGAACAGTTTCCCTCTTTAACGGAGTCGCTACCCAACGACTCCAGTGGATATATTTCTATCATTTCTATCTATATTTATATATCTATGTTTCTAATGCGATAATATTGTGACGTTCCAGCTCGTCGTTGAAGCGCTCTGCTGTGAAACAATTTACCCAGAACTCATCCTGACAGATTTGGGATCAGTTAGAAACCCCGAGGTCTCCACTAGAGTCTGAACAAAGCCCAGCGACGGGCCGCCGCCGCCGCGGCTGAGTGAGAAGTTTCAGCTTCTGTGGTCGTTCGCGACCTTTGACCCCTGGGCTGTGAGGTCACCAGCGCAGCTTCGGTCGCGTCAGGGTCCAGCATCAGTTTGCTCGGGGAGCTGGTGATGCAGATAGCGGTTATGTCCATTATCGATTAATTAGCAGGTTGTTTTCTCAGGGAAACAGTGAAAAATGCAGGTTTTCTTTAAAGGCCACAAATGTCCCAAAGGTCCTTTTAATGAGGAGAATCAAGTCGACGTTAGTGGGGAAAAAAAACAACGTGTAAATTACACATTACGCCGAATTTTAAACCTTTTTTTAAAATGCTTTAAAGGCGTTTTATCAAGCTTAAATCTGAACGAGGGTCGGGTTTAAGTGTTTTATCTTCTGGCCGGGCAAAACCAATAATATAACAGTAAAAAGCTTCTCCTGAGCCCCGTTTCAGGACACACGGCTCCGTGCTGAAATAAGAACAGACAGTAACGCTGAAGCTCGTTAACCACCGGCTTTATCAGCAGTCATTCCAGCGTCACGACCTTATTTTGTCAACGGCTACAACAACGGTTTGTCAATCTGTGGCCGTGGGCCCAGACGGGGCCGCGGGGCTTTTATTAGAGGCCGTCTCTCACACACACACACACACACACACACTCTCTCTCAGCTCTTCACGTGTCAGATTAAAGGCTTGAATCTTCGGTCTGTAACTGAAACTGCACTGAACGCTTATTATTGCTGTTAATCGAATGTTTGGTCAAAAAGAGAGTGAAGTCCGACAAGGGTAGAAAACTGTCTTGAAAGTCAACCGAGCAGAAGAAAATAAATCAGAGTGACTGTACTCTGAACAGTAGTTTCAGTTTGAATCCCATCAGCTCGTTCTCCTTCCTGTAAAAATCCAGGATCATTAAATATCGTTGGTTTTCAGACGTCTAACAGCTGAACGGGCGGCGGCGTCTCCTGCTGCGATGAAAAGCACATGTTCAGTGTTTGTTGCGCTGCAGGCTTCCGCACCACGCCTGTGTAAGCTGCACGCTCCACCCTGATTGGCTGGAAACTAGTTGTTCGTAGATCCTGACGACGCGGTGTGACTTCCTGTCTGCGGCGCTCCGCTCCGAGCCCATTGGTTCCTGCTGACGACGTCAATCTAATAACAACACCTCACAGATATATAGATATAGAGGAAATTATTTCGATATTCCTGACCAATATTGCAATTATTCTCCATAAAATAAACTTTGGTTGCATTTGTGGTCCAGATAGTTTTACACTTTTGTACCAGAATCACAAACTTGTCTTGTTTCTCCATAAGTACGTTTAAATGGAATAATACGGCTGGTTGTTGTTGTTGGTGACGTCGTCTCAGAGGAAGCTCAACGTCTAAACTGCTTTCATAGAAAAAAGGCCCACATTTATTAAGGTTCCACATTGGTGTAAATTTGACATTTAAATATAATCGCAACTATCAGCTGTCCAGTTATTCTAACAATAATGGCAAACTGCTGGTTTTGTCACTGGTAATTATTTAAAGTTGTGATTTGAAAATCTAAATTTATTTTTAAAACTGCGATTTAAAGTATGAAAAGGATTAATTGTTTAATGTAATTTCCTCAAACAGCTGCTCGCTGTAGTTTTTACCAAACAGGAGGAAACGGTGTGTTTGTCGGGGCCTATTTCCAGCGGCGGATGGATCCACGTGTGGTGCTGTAGTGAGTGTGTGTGTGTGTGTG
>CM022490.1:29542059-29562893 GCA_011952105.1 Coreoperca whiteheadi | reverse complement strand
GCTCTGTTTTTAAACTTGGTGCAGGCGAGACCGGCGGTGGACTTTGAATGTTAGCGGGTGAACGGGGACCTGGGCATGTTTGGGGGGGGGGGCTGTGTTCTGTGCAGGGGGGCGGTCTCGGCTTCGGGCGCATGTTCATGTAAGATTTTTAAATTTGGTAGTGTGTTGTATTTATGTATTTTCTTTCATGTGTAGAACGAGGTGATTAAAAGTTGTAAAATGTGTGTTTACAGACAATAAAGGTCTGTTCAAAAATCCAAAAATCCTTCCTTCTTCTTTCCTTTTTCTTCTTCCTTCCTTCCTTCGTTCTTCTTCTTTCCTTCTTCCTTCCTTCCCTCCTCCTCCTCCCCCTCCTCCTCATCTCCCTGCCCTGCGAGCTCTCAGGCGTCCATGTCGGAGTGACTCTCCGTGTCAGGAAGTGATTTAATGTTTCTGATGTGTTTTGTAGCCGACAGCAGAAGAAGAACTGGGTTGTTAGCGTTAGCAGCAGTAGCCACGCCGCCTGAACAGACAAAGAAAAGAGCAGAAGCACCACCCAAGCCTGTTTGATTGACAGCTCATAATTCGTCACCTGCTTCTGTTTACATTCTTCTTCTTCTTCTTCTGTCATCACAGCAGCTGACGCAGTTTGCCAGTGAAGAGTCCAGACAGGAAGTCGTTCTGTTTTCGCAGCATTTTGCTGAATTCTGATCTTCGTAAAAAAAAAAACCTCATTTCATCTGAGTTCTGGTCGAAAATAGTTAAACATTCTTTTGTCTCCATTCTAAAACATTTAGTCTTTAATCTGACGTGAAACTGTACATAAGATAATAGAGAGAGGAGCCGTGGAAGCTGAAGCTGCTGTGTTCTGCAGGAAGCCTCCGCACGTTTACCCCGATTTGAAATGAAGGAAGTTTGTCAGCAGACCTCTCGTGAGAGTCTGTCTGCATATTCAAGGAAGCGGTTTGTCCGACCGGACGACGTCGGCTCTCTGCGCCTGGTTTGGTTTGTGTTTGCAGGAACAAGAACTTGATCCACAGACGGACAAATTAGTTTGACCAGAAAAAGAGAGTTTGAACTCTAAAGTAGGAAATGACTTAACAACGAACTGAATCCAGAGAAGGAGTCCTGTGGATCAGCATCAGACTGCGTTGGTCTGGTTTTAACTGCGAGAGTCTGAAATGCAAAGCATCACTTTCCCTGCTCTTTAAACACTGGACTCGCTCAGATCTTTGCTTTTTTAAATTTCCAGCAGAGATCGAAACATCTCCGAAGACACCGAGTCTGTCAGGTTGAATTCTGGGGTGAAATGTGTCTGAAACGATGCGCAAGACGTGTGGAACTTTTCCATTGTTTCGAAAATAACTTCTGTGAAGCGGCGGAAGAAGCAGAAAGGGAGAATCTAAAGAGACGTGCTGTGGAAATAAAGAGCTTAAAGGGCTGAAAGGGAGAAACGGCCGCACAGAATCATTTTTAAAAGTTTGTTTGAACATCCACAATGTTTTTCTATTGAGCTTAAGCTCTTTAAACCGGCTTCTGTCGCTGCTGTCAGGAGGGAGAGCGAGGGTTTACTGTCACCAGGCTGCAGCATCTCCTCATTACCTGCTTCCAGTTTGTCAGCTGCGGCTGGTGAAAGCTTCCAGCTGAAGGTCATTAGGGACGTCTGAAACATTTCTGTGGGTCGAAGTTGGAGGGAAGCAACGACGCTCCGCTTCGGGTTGTTTTGTTTCTTCTTTTATGAGCTCTTGTTCATTAGGGAAATCCAGTATCTGATCCTGTGTCAGTCAACGCAGTCGGCCAGTGTGTTTCGTTCTGTCCTGAACAGCCGTAGAGTTTCTTTACTTTGCTGTAAGGACAGGAGATAGTAGCTGAATTTTATCTAAATTTTAGGAGCCTTTTGAAAAAAGACTACAGTGTTCTTGAGTTAAAGGACAAACGGCAAAACGAATGACGTAAATCTGCATCTGATGAATTCTACTTGTGAAACACCGCTGAAAGTGCTGTCTGTAACTTTTTACCCTTTCGTGGTGTCAATCAATCTGACAATGTATTTGCACGTTGGAGTTAAAAATGAAACAGGAATAAAAAGAATGAAAAATAAAAACGGCATTTTATGCAACGTAAACAGCGCGTCTGGGGTTGGCAGGTGCATTCGAGTGCGCACATGTGCCGACTCGTACAGGTTTTGGCAGCAGCTCTAATATTTTGCATTGCATCAGTGCTCTGTTGCACCATGGGTAAAACTGCAAGGGTCCGTTCTATTGTCTGTGGAGTTCTACAGCACTGCGATAAACCCCGTACAGTGTTTGGACACCTAGCAGTCGCATCAGAACACAGAAAACCTACATGCTTTGTGTTCGTGTGCGCGTTACCGTGTTGTAAAAAGACGTATTAATAATAAACACATTTGAAGGCAGGACGAACCCTGACGGGCGGAGCACTTTGCGGCAGGGTCGGGGCAGTTTGGTGTTAAATCGGACGCCGCAGATTATTTCTCTTTCTCAAAGTTTGATGAATAACTTCTTTATCAGTTTTTTTTTTTAATCTGTGATTTTGTTTTGTGGCGGGGAGGAAGGTTTGTTAGTAGTTCCAGAACGCGCGCTGCCTCGAGGGTTTGATTTCCTCGACTGCTGCGTGAAACCAAAGCACGAGAACGTCTGTGACCTCTGACCTCCCCGGAAACTCGCTGCCATTGTTGCATTAAAGCGTCTTCTCGGGTTATTTAAACTTTCAACAAAAATCAACCGTTGCATTTGCAAGCCGAGCTCCTCTGCGACACCCGGTAACCTCCATCAGCCACGGCTCCGGACTCCGAGTTTGCATATGAATATCACTTTCTAGACGCTAACGTTGGATAAAAGCCGCGAGCACGTGTCTGCCTTCAGCACGCCATCATTGTCCTCCTCGAAAGCCGCCGATCAACCGACTTTTTTGCGTACCGTGTGTCGGCGGCGGCGTCTCCTTTCAGCCGGGCTGCAGCGGTTGAGGGGAACTCGTGCGTTGATTTGTTTTTATGTAAAATATCCCGAAAAATTTACGTGCGATTTCAATAAACGGTCAGAAAAATAAAGCAGATGTTGCGTGTGGGTTTGGAGCGAGGGCACAAAGAGAAACGCAACGTCCATTTTTACCGACATTGTCTCGCCCAGATTTACTCGCCCGCACTTCAACGCGTCTGCTAAACAAATTAGTTTCTGTTTCTTTTTTAAACTTGCGATCGTCTCAGCGATGAAACATCTGCACTGAAGTAAAATTAGTTGTACCACAAAGCAGCTAATATTTCACTTGTGTCTCAGCAGCAGAATGTAAATGTCTTCATGCAGCGGAGAATGAAATCAACTTAAGCAGTTTTTAATGTTGTAGTTGGTTCAGGGGGAGGTCAGTAGTTTTCAGCAACAACACTTGATATATGTTTCTACGCTTTGCATGTCCAGCTGAATTCTGCTAAGTCATTTAGTTTTATTTTCATCCTGCAGATGGTTTTTCTTGTTCGAGAAATGTCAGAAAATAGTGAAAAAGGTCCATCGTAAGTTACCAGAATCCGTCTTCACACGTCTTGTTTCATATAACAGAGCAAAGCTAAAATCCACACGCTGAAGCAGCTGCTTAAATGTTTTCTATCGCTGCCTGAAAAGTCACCCAAACGGTTAACGGATGTCCGTGTCACATCTAAAACAACCGCTGTGCTGAACGGGATAAAACACAGAAGTTGATAACAAAGAAAACAATAGATATAATAAAAGGACAGCAGCACGATAGAAGATGAAATCAGAGTTTCAGCTCCAATGTAGGTTACGTTCAGACTGAGTGCAGAAAAATCTAGAAAAACCAAACAAAAGAAGGTGATAAAACACAGACGCAGTAACTGATTAAAAGCCTGGAAACGCTTTTGAACGTGATTCAGTTCAATTCACGACAACTTCATTTGCACCTGTAACACCGTGTGCACACTTCAGGACGTTAACCGTCGGCTGGTCGCCGTGCTGCTCCAGTCCGGCCCCCAAACCACGTTCTGTCACCAAAACACTCGCGACGAGTCGAACGGGAAACGACGTGAAACGGGAGTTGTTTTGAAAACGGACGCTGAAACAAAGTTGGCGCTGCAGGTGGTTTGATCTGCTCTGAACCCTGAAAACGGTTCCTGCTGCTGAGCTGTCGGCGAGTTGGCCTGTCGGCGAGCTTGTTGACTTGCAAATGGGACTTGTGGTTAATTTCACGTGTCAGCGGTCACAAACCTTCATCAAACACGCTGCGATCACGATATCGACACTTAAAGAAGCGTAAGGGTGAAAGCACGCCCAAAGAGCGCTCGTCTTGCTGTGAATGAGTGTGTTTGTTTCTGTCCGTAGAAACCATGACTGTGTAAATACACTGACACGGCGTGGTGGTGGTGGTGGTGGTGGTGCTGCAGCGCTCGAACGCTGAGTCAGACTTCAGTCTGCGGTTTGCCTCCAGATCCAAACGCAAATATCCGCTGCAGCAAACACACACGAGGTGTTTGATCAGATTAACCAGGCGCCCCAGAGCACACACACGCTTCTCATCATGTTTGCCTTCATTCTTTGTCTTTATTCAAATCTGCCTCTGTTGGCATGCTATAACAGAGCAGTGCAGCCGCTGCTTTCTATCTCTGCGAGGACCCGTTTGGGTTTTCGACCTCAGCTCCTCTGCTACAGCGACGTGTCTGATAATACAATCAGTTTGGAGACTTCCTCTGGCTGCTTTTTCTGTTGGTTTCCACAAAACGTACAATCTGTGAGGATGTTCGTGCCGCGCTGTGTCAGTGTCGTGTCGAGGACTCCCGTCACCGCGCTGACACAACTCCGGGGGAAGGGTTCGAACAGCGCTAAACAGCAGCGTGCTTGTGTTGACCAGGTTTCACCGGGCTGATTGGTTGTGTTTGCGTTCAGGGGACGACAGCAGTCCGGAGAACCTGCTGCTTCACGGCCCGTTCTCCAGGAAACCGAAACGGATCCGGACGGCGTTCTCGCCCTCTCAGCTGCTGCGGCTGGAACGAGCCTTCGAGAAAAACCACTACGTCGTCGGAGCCGAGAGGAAGCAGCTGGCCAGCGGGCTGTGTCTGACCGAGACGCAGGTAGGCATGATGGGAAAGGATGAGGCCACGTTTTAGGATCTGTTGTATGGAGAAGTTTACAATTAACCCGCGATTAGGGAGTTCAATCACAAAAGCTAAACACAACACGACCGTTTCTTCCAGTAAATATGGGTGAAAAAGTGAATGAATGAACAAAAACTGTGCAGAAGAAAATTGCTGAAACAGAACATGTCAGTTTCACAAACATATGAATGAATGAATTAATGATGGATGCATGAATATAAATTTCGCCAAAATTAACTAAACAAAAGACTGTCCCAGAAAATATGAAGGAATGAATGAATGAATAATTGATTATATACAGTATTTTAACACTAAAATAATTGCACAAAACGATGATTTTTTTCCAAGAACATATGAAGGAATGAAGATAAATTGTCCAGAAAATATGAATGAATAGTTGATAATATACAGTATATTAATACAAAGAATTATTCCACAAAACGTGATTTTTTTCCAGAATTAATGAATATAAGTTGTCCAGAAAATATGAATGAATGAATAATTGATTATATACAGTATATTAATACAAAAATAATTCTACAAAACATGATGATTTTTTCCAGAACATATTTAGAAGTGACACCAATTACATCAAAAATAACTCCAGGGTCAAAATGACGACAAACAAAGCCCGCGATTAGTGAGTTTAATCACAAAAGCTAAACACAACACGACCGTTTCTTCCAGTAAATATGGGTGAAAAAGTGAATGAATGAAGAAAATTTCTGAAACAGGACATGTCAGTTTCCCTAATGAATGAATGAATGATGGATGCATGAGTATACATTTCCACAAAGTAACTAAACAAAAAAGACTCTCCCAGAAAATATGAATGAATGAATAATTGGTTACAGTATAATTATACAAAAAATAATTCCACAAAACATATTAAAAAAATTGGTAAACAATATCTGAAGAAAACATGTTTTTTTTTCCATATATAAATGAATGAATGGCACATTCAGAAATTCTTTCTTAGTGGGGATTTTACTTAATAAACTTAAAAAACTCGACATCAGTGACCTGCGGTTCTAAACCAGCGTTCGGCCTCCATGTGACTCTCACAGCGGACAAACCGAACACTGGCGCTAGAGATGGCCTTTCGCGGCCACCGTAGTTTCTCCCACACGCGTGGAAGGGGAGGCTGAGGCGAGCGGTACTCAATATGCAGTTTCACCGCTCGACGCCACTAAATCGTGCACGCTGGACCTTTTTAAAAGTAACGTCGGACCACACGGGAATTGAACCCCCGACTTCTGCCAGTGTTGCTGCCTTGCCTTGTCGGGGGCGGGGGAGGGGTTGACGGTTAGTCAGCTCCGAGGCGCTCCCTCCGCCCTTTTCTCAGGGGTATTTGTCATCAGGCCGCCACGGCGATACGAGTCCTGACGCCAGTGAATCACCCACGATTATTTATGAGCTAATTTCACAGGAGGAGAGGAAAGAGTCATCAATCAGCAGAGAACCACAGCCATCAGCAGCAATTAATCAGTCATGAATTAGAGCTCTTAAAAGTAATAATAATAACTGAGCGATCTGCGTTCCTTTAGGAGAATTCAGGGCTTTGACCCAGGAACTGTTCAGGAGGAGGAAACATACGGAAGATAGATTTAAAAACTGAGCAGCCGAAGATCCTGAAACTTATTTTCTTTAATCCACCGCAAATCAGTTTCATCAGTGGTGGAAAGTGATTCAGTACATTCACCCAAGTACAATGTTGAGGTACTTGTTCTTTACGCGAGGATTTCCATGTTATACTGCCCTATAATTCTACTTCGCTCCGCCTCAGAGTCTCTGTTTGTCTCTTGCTCATTAAAGGGTTGGGTGTTTTTACGGGACAGTCTTCAGCTTTGAGATGAAGCACTTCTGGATCCTCTGGTGCGTTTTGAAAAAGGTTTGGTTTAAGCAGCCGGGGACTTTTCTAAACGCAGGAACAATTTAGTCCTTTCGGTTTTTATCTGATAAATTCTAAAATCAATAACTCTGGAGATGAGTGGTTTTCATATAGACTGCAGGCCCCGCTTTAAATCTTAGTCCTGTTTGACTTATTACAGTGGTGGAAAGAAACTAAGTGCTTCACTTCAGTTTCGTGGTACTTGTACTTGTGTATTTGCTTTTGATGATAACTTCTCCTGTACTACATGCCAGAGGGAAATACTGTACTTTTTACTTCATTTACCCGACAACTTTAGTTACATTACAGATTAAGATTTTATACTTCAAACATGATCAGTTTATAAAATAGAAATTGTTATAGGTTAAACTAACCAACAGTATATGAACATTATTATTATTAGTTTATTTATAAGGGGGCAATGCACTTTCATAAAACACATGAACCAACAACCCTGGCCATTAAAATGCTGCTCACATGTACGCTTAATGAATCCGTAATATAAGCATTTGGCTTGCGACACGTCTGTACCTTTTACTTAAGTGAAAGATGTGAGTACTTCTTCCACCACTGACGTTTTGTAAATGTCCACACGACAGTAACTTAATGTAAGTTTCTATCAAGTTAGAGTTAGATTTCGTCGGCGTTTCCTTCTGCGTGCCGATCCGTCACAGTGTGATAATGCCACAGCGTCCCGTCACACAGGGAGGCTCTGATATTAAAGTGTCGCCGGAGGCCTGTGGCGGCGGCCGAGGAGACGCTCCGGTGTCGCTCTGGATCCCGTCGAACGTTTAATGTCAGTTCACGCTGACGGATTGCGCAACACGAGCTCTTAGTCAGCGCGCTCACGTCTGCGGACGGGACGAGTTAGGACAGTTCTGCATGTCAGATTCATGTTTTACCAGCATACAGGTATTAAATCACTGTGAAGCTCTCACACATTTATGATTATCGCTGTCGGTGGGAGGAGGAGCAGTTGAGGGGGTGGACGTAGCTGACTGCCTTTCCAAAGATTTCCAAACAGTAGCGCTAATGGGTCTAAATGATGTTGTTTTGGAGTAGATGTGAACTTCTACTTGAAAGTACCAAACCAGCTGGTGTGAAATGCTTAACTGCAAGTCAAAGTACTGCATAAAGAAAATCAAACTACTTAAGTACAAATATACTAGCAGCAAAATGTATTAAAGTATCCAAAGTCAAGTCAGAGTGGCTCCTCTCAGAGACAAAGTTACGGACTCACCTCAATACTCTTAAATAAAAACTTCATAAGCAAGAAAACACAAGCCGGTCCTCACTAGTGTCTTACACGCAATCTTCCGCAGCCTCAGGTAGAAGAAGAATACCAGTTTTTAATTATATTATCATACTATTTTCTAGTTTTATACAGTGATCCTATCATTTGTGTAAGTATTCGTGGATGTTTGTTCCATGTCCACCTCCAGTAATAACTGCAGTTGTGCAGCATGTGCAGTAAACACAGTGGAAGTGTTAACAGTGATACTTGTAGCAGAATAATAGCAGTAAAGGTTGTAATAGTACGACGAGGGCGATAAGGAGTTCTAGTAGCGTGTGTCGCTAACATTAGCAGCAGTAGATTTTCCCCAATCGATCAAACTAATCACATTATATTAAATTTGATTCATAAGCATCTGCGTGTTTATGACAATATGACATAACTGGAAAACTACCAGAAGAATAACATCTTGCTGTCTATTTACAGTGAGTGTGAGGAAGGTGTCGCTCCTCTCTAATCTAGTCTACCTGTGTTAAGACACACCTGTCTCTCTCTCTCTCTCTGTCTCTCTCTCTCTCTCTCTCTCCCTCCGTGTGCAGGTGAAGGTTTGGTTCCAGAACCGCAGGACGAAGCACAAGCGGCAGAAGTTGGAGGAAGAGTCTCCCGAAGCTCAGCAGAAGAGGAAGGGCAGTCAGCACATCAACCGCTGGAGAGCGGCCACACAGCAGCCCGGAGGAGAGGACGTGGACGTCATCAGCGACGACTAGACTGCAGCGCGCACACGCACACGCACACACACGCGCACACACGCGCACACACACGCACACACACGTGCACACACACACAGTCAGACGCCTAAATAACTTTAAAGCCGCACTCTCCACACGGGGCTGTTTCAGGTCAGTCGGACTCGTGCACGCGTTCGACCGAAAGGTTCGGGTCCATTCAGTTCTTTTCTTGCAGACAGTTTGAAGTCATCTGCGAAACAGTGAAGTCCATTCTGAACGTGGCTCAGGCAGTTTTAAAAACAACTGGCCAACATTTAGCCTCAACCTGAATAACCACTGCTGTAAGAAATGCCGCTGAACTAATGCTCTTTAGATGATATTACTTAGAAAGTGCAAGGAGAGGCCCGTGGGATGTTGACCTTACCCTACAGACATTTGCTGTAAATTAATAAAGCTGTATGTGATACATTTGGCCTAATGGTGGATAAAAATACAAAGTGTGTCACTTTGTCATCGGAGAAAGAGCGCTGAGCGCCCTGAACATGCATGACACTGAACGCACCACGAGGCCAGCTTTGAACCACTAAAATGAGGCAATACTCAGCAACAGGGAAAGAAACGGGGCTGTGATTAATCTGGAAGATTTAAGAGGCTTCAGATTCATTAAAAAAAGGACAGAAGGAAACGTGTAATTGATGCTTTGAGGGTTCAGTCTGTAGATCTGAGCGAGCAGAAAAACTCTGCACACTCTTAGATTTTCATTCCTGCAGCTGAGAGCAGAACAAACTCCAAACCTCAGTCTATAAAGAGAACAGAAATGCCGAGGCCATCAAACACAGCATCGGTCAATATTTTCTGCCCCAAAAAAAGGAGCCGAGAGCCTAAATTTCAAAATAAAAGTTGGCGTTGCAACACTTCTTCTCTCTTATTTCGACACGTTTCACTTTTCAAAACAAACGTCGCACCTGTGACTCACGCGTGACCCCGCGGGTGTAAAATGCAAACGCATCTGTCGCTTGTGACCGTGACACTGAAACCATTTGCAAGTGAACCGTGCTCACAAAATCGCTTTTGTAAAACCGACTACTGAATTGTATTAAAATGGGCGTTTCCTCAGCAGCTGCAGGCCGACAGGCAGGTGGAGGCGTTTCCTGTTGATTTGGCGGAAACAGCTGCAGGAAATGATGAACCCGAGTTTACCAATCTGTTATTTACAGTTTGATTTCGGCTCAGATTGGTTTTGGGATTTGTGACTAAACAGACTGCATTACTAAAATAAATATATAGTCTTCTTAAGACATGCCGAGACTGAACCGTGACATCTTTAGTTCCTACACACACACACACACACACAACAGTACGTATGAAACACACACACACGTTGACAGCTTACCTTCCCGAGGACTGATGGATGTCCCTGAAGGCATCGAGGTCAAAATCAATCAGCCACAAACAACTAACTTCCTGTTGGAGATGGACTGATGGCGAGATTCGACGCTTCAGAGAGGCAAAAAAAACAAACAAAAAAAAAACCTGGTCACAGCTGTTGACTGAACACTCGACGGTCGATTTTTGGTGCCAAACGACGGCAGCGTCCCGAAAAAGAGACGGTTAAAGTGAGAAGCTGCTCCGCTGAAGGTTCTCTGAGCGTCTGTCTGCAACAGACGGCCGCCGGCTCGCAGGAAATCTGCTCAAACTGAGCAACATGTCTGAAAGAGGAAAACAGGAAAGAAGAAACAGAGGGACGTTTGAGGTGGAAACGTTTTCCAGAAACTCGGATTAAAGTTTGAACTCTGCTCAGCCAAAGCAGCTGAAGGAGAAAGAATCCTCCGTAAAAACGCGTTCTTTACGTTCCAGACTCGGAGTCTTGTCACTGAACTTTTCATACTTTAAAAGCAGAGATCTCAAAATGAAAGCGCTTCTTTGTGGAGTGAGCAGGTGTTACACCCTGACGGACAGCTTTAGGGATTCACCTTGACAGAAATGCACATCCCCGAAACATTAATTCTGCACCCAGTCGGTCTTTGTCAACTTGTTGAGTCAGTCAGACCCCATCTGCTCCGTCACACCGGCGTTCGTTACGGCAACGTTTCAGACCGAACATCAATTCGTTTAGATGAAAGCAGCCACGCGTGATCCAGGAGTTAGTCTCCACTCGGACACACGCACAGTAACATACACGAGCCTCATTTGCAAATTTGAAATGAAGTTACAGACGCTAGCGAGGAAAATGAAGGTTTCGTTCATGGTTTTTTATCATTTTCTGAAGATAAATGAGTCTCCGCGACGCCACTGGACAGAAACGCCCCGTCACGTTAGCCCAACTCATTTTGTTGGCTTTCAAACGACGACCCATCCGTACAGCCACCGACGTGCTGCCAAAGCCTCGTGGGAATTGTAGTTGTTGCTGACACATGCTACCAAAATAATAATTATTTCATCTTGATTGTTCAGATACTCTGAACGCGCTTCAGGTGTTCCGTGAAAGAGACCTTTTAACGAGAAGGTAGCTGCTGTCCGTGGCTACGTGGAGGCTGTCAGTGTGTTTTCTTTACAAGTTGACAAAGATTCTCCGAAGGCATCTACTTTCACGTTTATTCTGTCTCCCCTCCTCTACTTTAACTGGTTATTTTCCTACATTTCCCAGAGTGCTTTTCAAGACAAGTTCACCCCAAAAAAACCCCCCAAACAAAATAACTTGTGAAATGTTCTGAACATCACAGGCTGATGATGTTTAACAGCTGGAGTTTAATTTGTAGATTCAATCTTCACTTCCTGTTGGAGGAACCTGTAACCCCCCCCCCCCCAACGTTCTGTTGAGTTGTTTGCAAGAACACCCCCCCAAAGACAAACAACAATAGGTTCTCCTGTAATAACATTTAGAGCAGAAGTCCTAAATCTGACATTGTTCTGTATTTTTCTTCTCGTCAACAAATCTCATGTTCAGACTCAAACCAGCAACACGTCTCACTTCCTGTCTGCGGCTCTCCGCTGCGAGCCCGTTGGTTCCTGCTGAAGATGTGACTCTTTAAAACAAAACTCCTCTCAGATATGTAGTTTCATGTTTAAAGAGGCTCAGTAGTTTCCTCAAACAGCAGCTCGCTGTGGTTTCTGTCAGACAAACAGGAGGAAACAGTGCGTTTGCTGGGGACTATTTCCAGCGGCGGATGGATCCACGCGTGGCGCTGTAGTGAGCGTTTGGGGCGGCAGGACGCGTCACCAGGGATTCACACAAAAATATTTTGTTAGTTTGGGTCTTTTTAAGTTGCATTTGTGAACGAGAAGAAAAATGCGGACGGTGAAGTTTCGCCTTTTCTGCTGTGACGCGACGCCGAGAATCCCGGAGATAAAAAGAAAGGTGAACCTTAAAGTCGTGCCAGTGGGGATCCCCTGTGGGGATAGGATGGTGGTTTTTCACCCCGCAGCAGCTGATCCCAGAGCAGTTTCACTCTGCTGGTAGTTTTTTTTTTTTGCCTTTTTGGAAACAAAAAACAAACAAAACTGTAGGTATTTATGTAAAAAATGGACTAGAAGAAAGTATTCTATGCATCTGATGTGTACATAATGATGATGATAATGATGTGTGGCCTGTCCTGTGTGTTTCTCTCACCGCATCCCTTCATCTGTTTGTTTCTTCTTCCTGGACAGATTTACCTCATCACCTCCTTATGTAGCACTTCTTCTTCTTCTTCTTCTTCTTCTTCTTCTTCTTAGTCAAATCTATTTTTTCATCGTTTTAGGATCGAATGCACTAACTGTACAACTCGTTTCCTTTAGGAAGGGGGGGGGGGGCTGACTGACAGAAAGCTTTGTACTTCCTGTGTTCAGATTTGGAAAAAAATATGAATAAAACGAAATGAAAAATGAGGCGTTCAGTCTGCGTGTTGGGAATGTGCTGCTTGTCCTCTCAGGGCTGTACACTGTGGGGTTGGCGTGTTTAAGGGAAACTGATCTGACTTTAGAAAACGGATAATGCCCAGATTAACGGAGGGGGGGGTTGTGAAATCCGATGTCTGTTCTTCCAAACGCAAAAACGTTTGAAGAAAATTGTTACAGGAGAGAAAATTGCAGCTTAATTTCGTTCAAATGTAGCCTAATTAGAATTTTGGAGATGATTAAAATGATATTTTCCTTAATGCTTTTAATAATTTCTAGTGCAACATCATTATTATTATTATTAATATTATGACTACATTTCCAAATACTGCTCCACAGAAGGCCCGCTGACAGACCGAGCATATTTAAAGAATTAAATACAGCTACATTAATTAAAATTAAAATAGCCTCCCGTCACCGGCAGTGAAAGTAAGGAGAGAAGCGGTTGTCAGACCTGTAGCTCCCCCGCAGTTAGCAGCTGATCCTCGGCTGCTGCCGCGGCTCAGTCCCGGTGTCCCGGTGCTCCTCCGGCCGCCAGCCGCCGTCTCTCTGCGGTGTATATACTGCTCAAAAAAATAAAAAGGGAACACTTAAACAACAACATGTAACTCCAAGTGTTCCCTTTATTTATTTGAGCGGTATATATTATTATATATTCATCCTCACGACCTGCACTTTACAGGCTGCTAAACATGAGATAGAAAAGAGAAAAAAAGAAAAGTCACCTTTCCGCTAACTATGACTGGTTTTAGTGAATTAAGACATTAAGATGAGACTCAAGCTTAATGTTTTCTAACGAGCTTTAAAAAAGGAGACAGAAAAAGTCAAATCTCCAGCGCACGTTTTGGGAGATTTAAAAAAAATAAATAAAGGTTTAATCTGCTGTTTGCTCTCCTGTGCAGAGTTTAAGTAAAGTATGTTTTCTGCAAAAGTTTCAGTCAGTTCCACTCAGGTGCTTTATTTCTCACTTCAGCTCTGCAGTAATCCTGCGTTTCTTTTAGCACAGTGAAGTATAATTAGTGCCTCCTAATTATCTCTGAATAACCTTAAAAGCATCATGCAGCTTCTTGCTAAAGCAAACAGGAAACGAGTGCACATTATAACAAGTAAAGACACATTTAAAGTCCAAACTCTCTCTCATCATCATCCACTCAGGACAAAGTTTCTCAGGAGCAGTAAAAGCTACTTTCAGGAGGAATATTATAGGAACACTGCGACATACGTTCACTGCAATAAGTCACTGAATCTGAACAAGAAGTCATCTTGAACGAACACAAGCAGCTGGAGGAGAAAGATCAGCTAAATACGGGATTAATTGTGAAAATACATTGAGAAGGGTTTCTGACCTCATTTCGATTAAATATTTAATATTTTCCCACTGGATTAATAATGTACTCTATCCATCTAACAGTTACCCTCAAAAATATGGTGGACAAAATATTAGAAACACCTCCCTATAACACAACAGCCTCCAGAAACAACCATGCGGTTGAGCCATCGCCTCTCTAAAACAGTTCATATTAATACGGAGATGTGAGGTAACACAGGTTTACTGAGCTACAGCGCGTTGTTACGTCATGTTTTCAGTGGTTTAACCGTTTTATCACACACCCCTGAACAGAAGGCCTGCAGAGTGCTGCAGTCAGGTTCCTGTATGTGATAAACCCCAGAGCAGAGGGGGCAACGTGCTGACAGGGTGAGTGCAGCAGGTAAAAGTACTGTGATACTGTAGAAATATTACAGGAGATGAAATGGATACACGGTAACCTTAAAAAAGGACATTACGCTGGTGTTAACACAGGGTGCCAACATTTTGGGGAATAGTCCCGTCTACAGTGATTTTTAGTGGTGAAATCTCAGTCACCGAATCACATAATGCACAATTAAAGGATATTACAGGATGCAGACGTCCCAGGAAAAACCAGCGCAAAGTGCAAAACCAGGTGCAACATGAGGAGAATAACTGACGGTAGAATAAAGTCCTGTGAATATGATAGAGAAATCATAAAGCGGTGTCCTCCCCCTCCCGCCGCTGCTACCTGCCTGTATGTTGCTGGTGTTGCCATGGAAATGTCTCCATATTCACAATGAGAGGCTGAAATGAAATAACAGATGGTGGGAGGCATGTAGGTGCACGACTGACAGAAACAAATTATCGCTTCTCTGTATCTCCTCGGAGAGTACCGACTGTTTAAGACACACCGGGTGCAGGTGAACCACCAAGGTTACTGATGGTTATTAAATTATTAAAAAAAAAAAAGCAGAAGAAGAAGAAGAGCTTTAACAAACGAAACACGTGATCTGATGCGTTCGTTCGGTTTGACGTGCAGACAGTTTTCCAGGGAATCTTCAGAGAGTCTGTAGGTCAGTAATAAACTCTGTGTGTCATCTCATTCCACTTGAATCAAAAACTCTGCAGGTTAAAGGTCAGATTTCATTTGAGGGTTTTCGCGTCCACACGGAGAAGTGGCAGCGGTGGAAGAAGTATTCAGATCATTTACTTTTCAGTAGTAAAACCAAAGGTTTAAAAATACTCTTACACGAAAGTCCTGCATTCAAAATTTGACTTCAGTAAAAGTGCAAAATTATAAACTTAAAATACCAAAATTAAAACGTAGTCATTATGCAGAACTGTAATGTTGCAGCTGGTAAAGGTGGAGCCAGTTTACTTTATATACTATAGCTCAATCTGTAATATTATATCTTTTTATTTGCTGATAATATTTTGTATTGAATCTGAATCTGTAAGGTAACGTAGTAACTATATTTATCAAACAAATGTAGTGGAGTAGAGGTATACTGTAGCACAAAATGGAAATACTCAAGTGAAGTACCTAAAAATTATAGTTAAGTCCAATACTTGAGTAAATGTAATTTCTACCGCTGGTGAAGTATCTCCCAGTTTTGGGATGAAACAGGAAATTTATCCTGCAAAGACATTGAGGCTCAAAGGTCTGATGGTGTGTTTCACTGCTAAAAATCAAGGAAGTGTCTTACACACACACACACACACACACACACACACACACACACACACACACACACACACACACACACACACATATATGTATGTATGTATGTATGTATGTGTATATTTATGTACGTGTGTGTGTGTGTGTATGTGTATATGTATGTATATGTATTTATGTGTAGATATGTGTATATGTATGTATGTGTGTATGTGTGTATGTATATAAGATTGTGTTTATGTATGTATGTATGTATACATGTACGTTTGTGTGTGTATATGTGTGTGTCTGTATGTATATTTGGGTGTGAATATGTTTCGGTTGTAGATATGTGTATATGTATGAATGTATGTATGTATGTCTGTATGTTTGTGTGTATGTATTAATGTTTAGATATTTGTATAGGTATATTTGTGTGTGTATGTGTGTGTCTGTATATATGTATGCCTGTATATGTGTGTAAGTGTATATATGTATGTGTATATTTGTGTGTGTATGTACATACATGCATGTATGTATGTATGTATTTATGTATGTGTGTGAATATTTATGTATGTAAGTATGTATGTTTATATATGTGTATGTATGTATGTGTGTGTGTGTATATGTATTTATGTGTATGTATGTTTGTATGTATGTATGTTTGTATGAATGTATGTATGTATGTATGTATGTATGTATGTATGTAAATATCTATGTATGTATGTTTGTGTGAATGTGTATATGTGTGTATGCGTATGTATGTATGTGTGTGTTTGTGTGTGTATATACATATACACACACAAACACACACAATAAATATCTATTGTGTAGATATGTATATGTATGTATGTATGTATGTATGGGTGTATATGTGTTTATGTGTATCTGTGTATATGTATTTATATGTATGTATGTATGTGTGTATATGTATTTATGTGTATGTGTGTATGTATGTAAGTTTGTTTGTGCGAATGTGTATGTGTGTGTATACTGTTTTGGCCACACCCTCGACCTTGTTCTGGTATACGCCATTGAAATTGAACATCTAACAGTCTTTCCACAGAATCCTTCACTATCAGACCATTATTTAATAACTTTTGAACTCCTATTACTGGAGTACACACCAGCAGTCAAATACTGCTATAGTAGATGCCTATCTGATAGTGCTGTAGCTAAATTTAAGGAAGAAATTCCATCTGAATTTAACTCAATGCTTTGTCTTAACATAACAGAGGACTCTTGTGCAAATTTCAGTCCGTCCCAAATTGATCATCTTGTTGATAGTGCTGCAGGTTCACTGCGAACGACACTTGATTCTGTTGCTCCTCTTAAAAAGAAGATAATAAAACAAAAAAGGCTAGCTCCATGGTATAACGCTGAAACCCGCAAATTAAAGCAAACATCACGAAAACTTGAAATAAAATGGCGTTCCAACTATCTAGGAGAATCTTGTTTAGCCTGGCAAGAAAGTCTTAAAATATATAAGAAGGCCCTCCGTAATGCCAGAGCAGCCTACTACTCATCACTAATAGAGGAAAATAAGAACAACCCCAGGTTTCTTTTCAGCACTGTAGCCAGGCTGACAGAGAGCCACAGCTCCATTGAGCCATGTATTCCTGTAGCCCTCAGCAGTAACGACTTCATGAGCTTCTTTAATGATAAAAGTTTGACTATTAGAGAGAAAATTAATCACGTCCTGCCCTCAGCTGGTGCCGAGCGATCTTCAAGCATAGAGGCGTTGGAGGGAGCTGTGAAACCTGATGTGTACTTGGACTGCTTCTCTCCTGTCGACCTTATTCAACTAACGTCGACAATTTCTTCATCTAAGCCTTCGACCTGTCTCTTAGACCCAATTCCAACTAGGCTGCTTAAAGATGTTCTACCATTAGTTAGTACATCTTTTGTAGATATGATCAATTTGTCTTTACTGACAGGTTATGTACCACAGTCTTTTAAAGTAGCTGTTATTAAACCTCTCCTTAAAAAGCCCACTCTCGATCCAGGGCTTTTAGCCAACTATAGACCTATATCTAACCTTCCCTTAATCTCTAAGATCCTTGAAAAAACTGTTGCTAATCAGTTATGTGACTTTCTAAATAACAATAGTATATTTGAGGATTTCCAGTCAGGTTTTAGAGTGCATCATAGCACAGAATCAGCACTGGTGAAAATGACAAATTAACTTTTAATTGCATCAGACAATGGACTTGTCTCTGTACTTGTCTTGCTAGATCTTAGTGCTGCATTCGATACCATTGACCATCAAATTCTATTACAGAGACTGGAACATTTAATTGGAATTAAAGCAACCGCGTTAACCTGCTTTAAATCCTATCTATCAGACCGATCTCAGTTTGTTTATGTTAACGATGAATCATCCGAGCACACCAAAGTTAGTCACGGAGTTCCGCAAGGTTCTGTGATTGGACCACTTCTATTTACTTTATATATGCTTCCTTTGGGCAATATTATTAGAAAGCACTCCATAAAGTTTCATTGTTACGCAGATGATACCCAGTTATATTTATCGATTAAGCCGGATGAAACTGATCAGTTAGTTAAACTTCAATCATGCCTTAAGGACATCTTCTCTGCACTGGCTCCCTGTGAAATCCAGAATAGAATTTAAAATCCTTCTCCTCACCTATAAAGCTCTTAATGGTCAGGCACCGTCGTATCTTACAGAGCTCATAGTGCCTTATTACCCCACTAGAACACTGCGCTCTCAGAATGCAGGGTTTCTTGTGGTTCCTAGAGTCTCCAAAAGTAGAATTGGAGCCAGAGCCTTCAGCTATCAAGCTCCTCTCCTGTGGAATCAGATCCCAGTTCGGGTTCGGGAGGCAGACACCATCTCCACATTTAAGAATAGGCTAAAGACTTTTCTCTTTGATAAAGCTTATAGTTAGGGCCGGCTCAGGAGAGTCCTGAACCATCCCTTAGTTATGCTGCTATAGGCCTAGACTGTCGGGGGACTTCCCATGATGCACCTCTCTCTCTTCACCTCTGTCCTCCTCTCCATCCGTATGCATTCTCATCCCATAAATTCATGTCACTAACTTGACCTCTTCCCTCTCCTGGATTTTTGTGCTTTGTCGTCCGTCTCTTCTTTCTTAGTGTCACTTTCAGCAGGTATTTCAGTGTCCGGAGATGTATCTGGATCTGTTACTATGGCAACCTGCTGGGGCAGTGTTGCTGCGTCTATGGTGCAGGGGACGAGTGGCTCGGGTCCTGCTCGTTGGGCTCCACCTGGAGCTGCTCGGTTGTCCGTCTGGACCCATCATCTTCCCTTATGTTTTACCACCTAAACATTTCTAACATAATAATGTATATATATATGCAACAATTTTCCCATCATGGCTGTATATGTTATAGTTTTGATGCTATGAATCTATTCTGTACTTACGACATCTATTGCATGTCTGTCCGTCCTGGGAGAGGGATCCCTCCTCTGTTGCTCTTCCTGAGGTTTCTATCATTGTTTCCCCTGTTAAAAGGGTTTTTTTGGGTAGTTTTTCCTTAATCGAATCGAGGGTCTAAGGACAGAGGGGGTCGTATGTTACAGACTGTGAAGCCCTTTGAGGCAAATGTGATTTGTGATACTGTCATCAGTCAGTCAGTCAGTCATTTTCTGCCGCTTGCTCCCGTTCGGGGTCGCGGGTGACTGGAGCCTATCCCAGTGGCTTCGGGCCTTAGGCGGCCAACTCGTCGCAGGGCTGACACATAGACAGACAACCATTCACGCACACATTCATCCACTAGGGACAATTTTAGAGTCACCAATTAACCTAATGCATGTCTTTGGACGGTGGGAGGAAACCGGAGAACCCGGAGAAAACCCACAATAACACGGGGAGGACATGCAGACTCCACCCAGGGAGGTCGTGGTCTGGTCCGGGATTCGAACCCAGGATCTCCTTATTGGGAGGCAGGGGCGCTAACCGCTCTGCCACCGTGATACTGGGCTATTTAAATAAAATTGAATTGAATTGAATTGAATTGAATTGAATTGAATTGAATTGAATTGAATTGAATTGAATTGAATTGAATTGAATTGAATTGAATTGAATACGTATGCATGTGTGTGTTTGTATGTGTGTATATGTATGTATGTATGTATGTATGGGTGTATATTTGTGTATGTGTATATGTGCATATGTACGTATGTATGTGTGTATGTATTTATTTATGTATGTTTATTTGTGTGTGTATGTTTGTATGTATACGTGCATGTGTATGTGTATGTATTTGTGTATTTGTGTGTATGTATGTATGTATGTATGTATGTATGTATGTATGTATCTAAGTATGTAAATATGTTTTCGTGTATTTATGTATGTGTAAATGTATGTATGTACTTAAGTATATATGTATAGAAGTGTGTGTATGTATGTTTATATGTATGTTAATATGTATGTACTGTGTGTGTGTATGTGTATATTTATGTATGTATGTATGTATGTATGTATATGTATATATGTGTATATGTTCAATTCAATTCAATTCACTTCATTTAAATTCAATTCAATTTTATTTATATAGCCCTATATCACAAATTACATTTTGTCTCAGTGGGCTTTACAATCTGTATAACATACCACACCCTCTGTCCTTAGAACCTCAATTCCACTAAGAAAAACTTCTTAAAAACAAACTTTTTAACAGGGAACGAAAATTAAAACATAAGGGAAGATGATGGGTCCAGACGGACAACCGAGCAGCTCCAGGTGGAGCCCAACGAGCAGGACCCGAGCCACTCGTCCCCTGCACCATAGACACAGCAGCACTGCCCCAGCAGGTTGCCATAGTAACAGATCCAGATACATCTCCGGACACTGAAATACCTGCTGAAAGTGACACTAAGAAAGAAGAGACGGACGACAAAGCACAAAACTCCGGGAGAGGGAAGAAGTCAAGTTAGTGACATGAATTTATGGAATGAGAATGCATACGGATGGAGAGGAGGACAGAGGTGAAGAGAGAGAGGTGCATCATGGGAAGTCCCCCGGCAGTCTAGGCCTATAGCAGCATAACTAAGGGATGGTTCAGGACATACATA
>CM022490.1:29537059-29539559 GCA_011952105.1 Coreoperca whiteheadi | reverse complement strand
TATGTACATATATTTGTGTGTGTACATTTGTGTGTATGTATGTATGCATGTATGTATGTATGTATGTATGTATGTATGTATGTATGTATGTATGTAGTTATATATGTGTTTGTACATGTGTGTATGTGTATATGTATGTATGTGTATATTTGTGTGTGTGTATGTATGTATGTATGTATGTATGTATGTATCTATGTATGTATGGATGTGTAAATGCATGTATGTGTCAAATCACATTTGCCTCAAAGGGCTTCACAATCTGTAACATACGACACCCTCTGTCCTTAGACCCTTGATTCGATTAAGGAAAAACTACCCAAAAAAACCCTTTTAACAGGGGAAAAAAATGATAGAAAGCTCAGGAAGAGCAAAAGAGGAGGGATCCCTCTCCCAGGACGGACAGACATGCAATAGATGTCGTAAGTACAGAATAGATTTATAGCATCAAAACTATGACATATATAGCCATGATGGCAAAATTGTTGTGTATATATATATATTATTATGTTAGAAATGTTTAGGTGGTAAAACTTAGTACCTTCATTAAGAAATCGCTATAAACCCTGACTGGACACAGACCGTAACGTCACCGTACAATTACAGGCTGTATTTGCTTGATTGTTAGAAAAGGCTCAGAAGGCTGTTAGGCACTAACTTCGCCTCAACGTAACACTCCTCGATGATCATAAGGCAAGCTGTCACACAAGATTTAGCCTCTGAGGATGTATTTACCCTGTGTCAGACGATGATAAATACATACATACATAAATATATTTGTATATATATTTATGTATGTATGTATGTATGTATGTATGTAGTTAAATATGTGTGTGTACATGTGTGTACATGTGTGTATTTGTATATGTATGTATGTATGTATGTATGTATGTATGTATGTATGTATGTGTATATGTATAAATGTGTAAATGCATGTATTTGTGTATGCGTGTATGTATGTGTATATGCATGCATGTATGTATGTATGTATGTATGTGTATATATTTGTATGTATGTATGTATGTATGTATGTGTATATATTTGTATATGTATGTTTTTATGTATGTATGTGTATATATTTGTATATGTATGTATGTGTATATATTTGTATATGTATTTATGTATGTATGTATGTAGTTATATATGTGTGTGTACATGTGTGTATTTGTATATGTATGTATGTGTATATATTTGTATATGTATGTATGTATGTACATATATTTGTGTGTGTACATGTGTGTATTTGTATATGTATGTGTACATTTGTGTGTAGTTATGTGTGTATGTATGTATGCATGTATGTATGTATGTATGTATGTATGTATGTATGTGTATATGTATAAATGTGAAAAATGCATGTATGTGTATATGTATGTATGTATGTATGTATGTATGTATGTATGTATGTATGTATGTATGTATGTATGTGTATATGTATAAATGTGTAAATGCATGTATTTGTGTATGTGTGTATGTATGTGTATATATTTGTATATGTATGTATGTATGTATGTATGTATGTATGTATGTATGTATGTATATTTGTATATGCATGTATGTATGTATGTATGTATGTATGTATGTGTATGTGTATATATTTGTATATATGTATGTATGTATGTATGTATGTATGTATGTATGTATGTATGTATGTATGTATGCATGTATGTATGTATGAAATTATATATGTGTGTGTACATGTGTGAATTTGTATATGTATGTATGTGTATATATTTCTATATTTCTATATGTATGTATGTATGTACATATATTTGTGTGTGTACATTTGTGTGTAGTTTTATGTGTATGTATGTATGCATGTACGTATGTATGTATGTATGTATGTATGTATGTATGTATGTAGTTATATATGTGTTTGTACATGTGTGTAAGTGTATATGTATGTATGTGTATATTTGTGTGTGTGTATGTATGTATGTATGTATGTATGTATGTATGTATGTATGTATGTATGTATGGATGTGTAAATGCATGTATGTGTGTATGTATGTATTTGTGTGTGTGTGTCTGAGTGTGTATGTATGTGAATATGTATTTATGTATGTATGTATGTGTATATATTAGTATATATGTATGCATTTATGTTTGTATGTATGCAGTTATATATGTGTGTGTATATGTGTGTATTTGTATATACATGTATTTATGTATGTATGTATGTATGTATGTCTGTACGTGTATATGTGTGTATGTATGTATGTATGTAAGTATATATGTGTATATATTTGTGTATGTATGTATGTATGTATGTATGTATGTATGTATGTATGTATGTATGTGTATATGCATGTATGTATGTATGTATGTATGTATGTATGTATGTATGTATGTATGTATGTATGTATGTGTATATGTGTATATGTATGTATGTATGTATGTATGTATGTATGTATGTATGTATGTATGTATGTATGTGCATACGTATAAACGTGTAAATGCATGTATGTCTGTATGTATGTATGTATGTATGTATGTATGTATG
>CM022490.1:29512446-29529946 GCA_011952105.1 Coreoperca whiteheadi | reverse complement strand
AACTGGGGCGGCTGTGGCTTGGTGGCAGAGCGGGTCGTCCACCAAGTATTCTTGAGCAAGATACTGAACCCCAAAATTGCTCCTGAAGCCGTGCCTTCGTTATGTGATTGTGTAAGTCGCTGTGGATAAAAGCATCTGCTAAATGTAAATGTCAAAAAGCTGATAAATCAACAGGGTTGCCTAGTCCGATCAGTATATTTCTGTTATAGTAATGCCATCTGTATATAATGTCCATTCCCCTTGTTAAAAATTTTCATTATATTGAAAATAAAGTTGAATCTAATCTAATCTAATCTAAATAAGGTAATTTAACTTATAGTATAACTGATAATTAAATGCGTTTCATCTGACCACGGTTAAAGATAATCTCAAATCCTGAAGCGTGATGCTGGCTGGGCCTTAATTACTTCATATCCATCCTGTGGCGGTCCACAAAAGTGGCAACGCTGACTTTGTTTTTCTCTCAAAGCCATTACCAACCTCCAACCAGCGTTTGGAGGCTGAACAAACAACCACGTTCATATAAAACACCTTCATCTGTCACACGGCAACACACTGAGAAGGCTGCACGGACACCAACATGAGCACTGCCTGGAAACAAAGAAAATCATTCATTTCACCGCCCCCCCCCCAACATTAACCCCACTGCAGCTGGTTTGATGGAGGATTAAAGGAGACGACTGTGAGAATCTGCCACAGCTGTAAAATCCGGTGTCATGGTTTTATAAACTCCTCTAATAAACCTTCCCTCTAAGAATCAAGCCGGCGTCCCTGAACTGTCTTCTCACCTGTCCCGGAAACAACACGCCCACGCCAACGAACGGCGCTACAGTGCTACTTCTGGTCTTAACGTCTGTTAAGTTATCGCTCCAACAAAAACCCTAACATCTCATCCAGGCTGTTGCCACAGCAGCGCACGCAGCAGCAGCAACTGAACGCCTGTAAAAAACGTCAGTGACTCACATCCATCGATTATCATACATCACTCATGTGACAGTCGTTGGCTGCTCCACCTCACTAACTGCCAGCTAAACTCCTCCATTTATTAACAGGCAGATGATGAATGTGCTAATGTTCCTCCCTAATGTGCTGTAGGCCTCACGTGAGCCGCACCGAGGGAAACTCTGCACGCCTAATCGCGTAAACTCCAAAGAACGGGAGGCCTGTCCTACAGAATGTGAACGACCTGCGCGCCCTGACGGTGGATCATTTGCTTAAAAACACCTCATTTGACCTAAAGTGCCGCTCGACTTTCTCTAAAAACACTCCCCCATCGTGCCAAGGGCCTGTTGGCTCAAACGTCCCACCTTGATTTGTGGCTCCAGTAAAACCACCGAGGCCTCTGGCGTTGCCGTGACAACAGAGCCGGTGGGTTTGATTTACGGCCCGAGCATGACGGGCTAATGGCGGGTTTCTGCGCCGAGCTGCGAGTTTGATGCGTTTATAGACTGGAAGAGCTGGTTCGGACAGAGAAAACGCTGCTCCTAGATCAGCTTTAAGCCTCCACAGGTGATGCAGAGCAGTGGGAGGCAGCGCTGATCCTGAATCAGCGCCCCGAGGCGACCTCACCCCCCTGAGCATTTCCTACGCCGCCACCTGGATGGGCCGCTGTGATTGGCTGACAGGAGCTTGGGGGAAATGATAGGCTGCCTCCAGCCACGGCGCTCGGGCAGTAAAAGAGGATATATTTTTTTTTAAATGCATCACTGGAAGAGCTCTAATTAAGTGTAATGACGGCTGAGGAATTAGACATGAGAGCTGCTATGAGTCTGCAGAACGATGATTGAGATAATTACACTTAATCACGGAGAAAAGAACGTTTCAGTTCAACGTTAACGCCACAGTCCAGACTACACTCACGGTTACTTAGATCACTGGTTCATTTCCGTGTTGGTTAGTCGGCTGTTTCTGTTCTGAGAGGTGATGGATCAATAAGTCAGTTCATGTTTTCCCTCAAACTTTTATTATTAGGGAAGTCAATTTCGGCCAAGAATATAAAAAAATACATTAAAAGTCAGGCATGATGACAATTTAGAAACACTCACGGCTGCTTTCTCATAGTCAGAAACTTCATCCGTCTGCCTCATAATTTTATATTTCATAATTCTGACTGATGCGATTCATTTTCACGCACAACTTTTTATCCTTTTTTTCGCCCTGGCTGAAATCAGCTTCAGTACATGGGAAAATCTAAATGCTTTTTTTTGTTGTCCTTCTGTCTCGTCCTGTCTGTAGCTCCTGGTTGAACGCAGGTTAATAAAGCGGTGCTGGTGGCTCAAAGATGAACGTACAGTCAGCGCAGAAACGGCTGAACGAACCACAGGATCTTTGTTCTCCTCGGCGTGTGGTCCTTCAGAGAGGAGAGCGATGCCTCCTCATGACCCCATGACCCCACATCATTGTGCATCGTCGGCGTAGTTCACTGAACGCGCTTGTGTTTTTGGGGAATGCTGAACTGAACGTATCTGTTTGCAACTAATGGACGCGAACGCCGGTAAGTCCTGTTTTACGGCATGTTTTAGCTCACAGGATCCGACGGGTCGCAGATTTGTATCTGCGAGTGAATGATGGTCACATGACATCATTAAAGGGTTAAGACCACGAGCCCACAGCTGCAAAGTTCCTCCACCCGAGTCGAAGTCACAGCGCTTTGAAAAGGAAATAAAACGGAAGACACGAACTAGTTAATTTTTTTGGTTCTGCGGACTTAGTTCAAAATTCAAATGATCAACTACGAACGTGAACTAGTTTGTTTGAATCTCTTGTGAACTTTATTGTCCTGAAGAGCTAAAACTAGCCAATATTTGAACCTAACAAAGACTGAGAAAGACACGCCTTTTTGCAGATGCATGGTTTTCATGATCTTCTTGTTGATAATCTGATGTGCAGCCCTCAGTGGGAACCTTATTAATGCTAGTTATGGTTGTTGTCAGTTATACTTTGGGTTGTTAGGTTGTTTTATGTTCTACTGTTTGTTCTGTGCGGCTGTTAACATTATTATTTTCCATCATCTTTTTTCTTAGATTTTCTTCAGTGGGTTTTGTTTCAGACTTCGAAGTCAAATATTTTCTCACAAAGATGGAGTGATTATACTTCGCGTTCCATATAAAATATATTATTAGGCTACCTCTTTAAGAGCCAGAGGAAGAAATAAAGTGGAACGCACTGCTCCTGATGAAAAGAAAACAAACAAAACAAGATAAAACCCAACATGACAATTCAGACTTCCAGCTATACAATTATATAATAATTAGACTCTGTATTTGACGAGCCGCCTGCTTTTTCGTCAAACAGGTTCAAACTCCTCTTTGGCCTTTTCCTGGAGTCTGAACTGTCTTCTGTTCTCACACAAATCACTGAACTGCTCCTCAGCTAAAGAATTCAATTGTTAGAGAAATGTATAAATGTAATTATATTTAAAAAAAGGGACTTTCTGTTTATATTAAATGGGCTTGTAGCTGGAGAGAGGAAGAGGTTAGTCTATTTTTTACAGACACTGTAGCATCACACGCTGTCTCAACATGGCCAGATCTGTCCATATACTTTTGGCCATGTAGTGTGTAAATCGTACATAACATGTAAGGTGATGCGTTCATTAGTTCTCTTCTAATGATCAGGACGAGACGGTCTGTGCTATTTCCAGCTCGGGGAAATAATTATGAGGAAGCAAAACGTGTTATGTCGAGATCACAAAATAACTGTTCTGTGATCACGACAAAAGACAAATAATTACACCTGCGACGTTTTCGGGCTTCTGTGGAAAAGTTGAAATTTGTACAAAGTGTCTTTCTCACACACACACACACACACACACACACACACACACACACACACACACACACACACGGTGATGTCACTTTCATACAAACATCATGTGTCTGTACATCACACACAAACACACACACACCGAGTGTTTCCTCTCGCAGGACAATGTGAGCCAACCTGTCGTACAGGTGAGCAGAGAAAACACAAAACCAGCAATTATACGATTGTTTGGAATACAAACAGCCGCCCATCGCGCTCCTCACACGGGATGCCAGTTTCCAGTTGGTAACGGCGCCTTATCAAATGCCCCGACCCCATCCGTCACCAGCCAGCACCTGCTCACAAAACCGCTGAGTCGCTAGTTTTAAAAGTCGTGCCTCGCCGCTGAGCAAAATAAAGATTGTCTGAACGCGTCAGCACCGACAACTGAATGATTTCTAGTTAAACTGATGAATTGTCTATTGACATGCACTCATAATGACATTTAATAATGATAATAACCCTTAATAACACTTAATACACTACAGACACTCTTGTGAGTCAATACTAAGTTAATGAGAAGAGCAGCAGATAAACCCCGACACCAGTCTGACTTCAGATATGAAGTCAGTTCACACTCTTCGAAAAGGGTTTAGTGGCTTGTTTTAAAAGCATTTCAGAATAATTCAATTAGCCGCAATCAGTGAATTCACTCGCTGAGCTGAAGTCAGTCCATGTTCGACCTCGGTGAACTGACACGTGTGCCGTATTTCAAGACCGCTGTTCACGTTCGACTGTCAGCGCCCTCTAGTGGCTGCAGTAGTTCTGAAACAGACTGTTCTGTACACGGGCAGGTTGTTCTCGTTCACTTTTCGTAGTTATAATGCGCTATGAATTCGTATGTAACCTATGTCACCTAATCGGGAGCCACGAGGCAGTTACATTTAGCGTTATGCGTGACCTCTAGTGGCCTCAGTAAGTTATGACGGGAGCAAAGGAGGAAGTCAGATGAGGAAGTATAAAAAACACAGGACTTTCACCTGAGGGACGGAGGTTTGTGTTCTGTGTGAAACCAATGTTGCCTTTTTAAAATTACGTACTTAAGTTACACAACCTGCGCAGGTGAAGTCACGTGATGTTCTGCAAGAGGCGGCTGAAAGTTCTGTAAAATAGCAGGTCAAGAATGAACTTTCGCAGAGTATAGTTAGCGTTGGAGAAAGAATAAAAACAAAACAGGTCGTGTAGTTAAACACAAGCGGCGATTAGCGAGAGGGGCGGCCCAACCGGCCAATCAGACGCTGCGCATCCACATGAGGCTCTACGTGAGTGGATGGAAACGTTTCAAGTCTCAGTTGAGTTTGCATCATAAGCGATAAACAGTATTTTCATGTGGACGACACAGTCTTGTGTGCATGTGGCTCCTCTCCAACTCGGGCTATAAAAGTCAAGATGACTTTTCCGACATCTCGGCGTAATCTGGAGCTCGGACGCCGACCGTCTCCCTGCCATCCTGACACTGAAGGGTACAGGAACTGAAAGCTGCGGAGCAACTGGCACAGAAACTAAAAGATAAAAATAGGGGCTTCTTATACTGGAATAAAGCATGATTGTGTCTTGCTACAGTCAAGCATCTGTTCTTGACCACGGAGATTTCCTTTGTTCTCCTGCTGCGCCGCCTTAGAAACACCTTGATGCAGTTTCTCTTTGTGCTCAGTGTGTCATTACAGGAGATGGATGTGGCCCCGGCCACCGTGAACTACAGGAAACAGCTGTCTTTATTTAGAACGGTCTCCTGCAGAAGCTAAATCTCTTCTCACATTCAAAACCACTGCTCAGCAGGGCTGATCTCAGGTCTGATTAACTCTAGTTACCCCTCGGGTAAAAACAGCCTAGACAGACTTGGCACTTTATAAGTGGAAAGAAGTACAGAAGACTTGAACGTCTCATCCCACCGGCTGAGTTTAGACTTTCAACTTTGCATCTGTTTAGTGACGTCCGATCGCCTCGCTGGGCTTTTGTCTGTCTGTAAATGTTTCTCTCTCTGCTGCACTCAGGTCTGTCTTGCAAAAGAGATATTGATCTCAATGCGATCACCTGATTGAATAAAAAGGTTATATATGCCTTTACTAGGCAGCCGACAATAGAGAGGTGACGGCAAATGAGGAGAGCGATGGGGGCGTTGCAGTTCATGGTTGGCACTTAACCCCCCTGAAGACTTGAATTTGACATCAATCTGATGATTGAAAAAGACCGTTTTAGCGTGTAGTATTCAATATTTGAATTTTCCGCTTACTCTTATCTGTTCTTCCTTCACCGCTCTCCTGCTTTCTCCCTTTCATCGTGCTGAATCATGAATATGCTGCTCATCGCTGCCGTGACACTGACCTCGTAATGTTTGGACTGGGATCAAGTGATTATGTCTGGGAGTCAACCACCAGGTCTCTCATGAGAGTCACATGAAGCAGCAAGTATCCATTATCTTTCCCAAGCCGAGTTTCAGGCGTGTCTGTAGTTTAGGTGCGCTGATAGAGGTCATTAGAAAAGGAGACGTGCAATATTTAATGTGCAGTCAGAAAGATCCACCAGACGACTCATGTTAGAAACACTGAAGCTCATCAGCTCAACACAAAGCCTGAAGGATAAACTGAAAGAGAGTGAAAGCTGCCTGCAGCTCCAGAGGGCGACGAGGAAACCGCCGAACATGATTGGGCAGCTTCCTAACTGGCTTTCAGCTTCCTGGTGAACCCTGCGGCGTCCTGAAGGTGACGTCGTAGTAAAAGCTGCCGATCGGACGGTCCTCTGTCATTAATTTACCTCCGATACAAGTCAGCACAGGCGATCCCACACAGGTAAGCAGCTGCGGGCGGAGGCTGGCTGCTCAGGGTCTCCCGCTGAGCTTCTTTTAGTGGTTCGTTATTAGAGGGGAAGCGGGCGGCGATGGTTTGGATTCCCAGACGTGGAAAGTATTTTAGTCTTAGATAAACAAATGGTCGGCCTGATACGCTCACCTCCACTCGTGTCAGCCGCTGGAGGAGAGCCAAGTTTAAGCAGCAGGGTGGAGCCCCAAGACACTCTCCCCATTCGATATCTTCTACGAGGAACAGTCATTTTTTAAATGAAACACCAAGAAGGTCGCACGGAAAGTCGAGTTAGCCATTCAGAGCTGAACTTGAAATCAAAAATTGAAATAAAAAATGAAATCTTCTGACCTCTGAGAGAAAAGTTGAAAGAGGTGCCGGCAGGTGTCATGCGGTGGGAAAACTAAACACAATATGTGCAAACAAATGAGGAGTGTCAAGTTATTCTAACAGCTCGTCCGGTCAGTTAGGGACTGGCCACCGGTCTCGTGGGGGAAAACAAATCTACTTCGTGCTCTCGAATTAAGCAATAAAACAAAAACAAAAAACAATAGAAAATTATTAAACTTGAGAAAAATAATTTCACACGCTCCATAAGTGCTGCATTTCCCACAAATCTGAGCCGCCAAACATGAAGAACTTATGAATGAATGATTACAGCTGTATTCCTTAAGATTTCCTTTTAATGCACTCCCATTCCGTAGTTAGTCACACTAAGGTAGTCAAAGTTAATATCGTGTCCTTGTGAAATAGGTGACGTAGTGACTATTTGCTGAGCCAGTTGTTGAACTGCTGTAGCTGCTATTGCTAACATGCTAGCGATGTGTTAAAAAGGTTTTAAGCATTATATTTAACAATCAAGTTTAAGTTGTAAATTTCAAGACTTTAGCCTCAGTTGTCGTTTTTTTCTTAAGAACTACAATGTGAATAAAACTTGTTTAAATCTCCACCTTCACAGCAGCCGAGGCGGACGGAGCGCTCAGATGTTCGACTTAAGTTAAAGTAGTAATACCACAGGGCCTGTTACAAGTAAAAGAACTGCATCAAAATTTCCTAAATATAATATCATATTAAATTGTTGTTGTAATAATGTGTTCGTCACTTGCTGCAGCGATCTATAAGTTATCGTACGTACGGGAGTAAAAGGTACAATGAAGAGGAGCAGAAAATGGAAGTTCCTCCTTCCCCCGGCTGGTATGGGTCACGTGGTCAGGTGGGCCTGTGTCTCTGACGCTTGTTTCGAGGTGTTTTAACGGGCCGTCGCCTCGGGTTCTTCTTCTCTCGCAAACAAACAACGTCTCATTAAGACGCGCGGACGGGTGCAAATTAAGCCTTAAACGCCGTCGTTGCTGAAGGTGAGCCGGCGTGCCAAAAAAAGGTGAGCAGAGCTCGGTGTTAATTATTGCCGCTGGGTCTCATTACGGCTCGAGTTTGACGACATCGAGGAAGGAAGGAAGGAAGGAAGGAAGGAAGGAGGGTCCACAGATATGGAGCTGTCTGGAAACGTGATGTAGTTCGGGTGGAGTCGGTTTGGTGACACTGTGACAAAACAGAAATCTGTGAGGAAAAAAACAAATAACAAGACAAATGATATGTATCAGAATCACAAAGATATTCTTACCCCCGAAGACCCAAATGATTTTTTTTTCACTTTACGTCACACAGCTCTGTTGGCATGTTAAACTGAACAGCAGTCAGTTTCAAACTATCGCGCCCAGTTTGGATTTGAACCTTTGTGCAAAAGTGTTTTTAAGACGTTTATTTCAAAAAAAGAAAAAAAAAGTTTTCCGTTGAGCCGGTCTTTCCCAAAAACAAGGCCGTGCAGGTCAAGCAGCTTATTACGACCCATCCATCTTCTTCTGGGACAGATGCCCGAGCCCCCTCAGCTGCCTCCTCTCGATGTGGAGGAGCAGCGGCTCTACTCTGAGCTCCTCCCGAGTGACCGAGCTCCTCACCCTGTCTCTGAGGGAGCGCCCAGCCGCCCTGCGGAGGAGGAAACTCATTTCGGCCGCCTGTATCCGGGATCTGGTCCTTTCGGTCACGACCCAAAGCTCATGACCACAGGTGAGAGTAGGAACGTAGATCGACCGGTAAACAGAGAGCTTCTCCTTGCAGCTCAGCTCCTTCCTCACCGCGACAGGCCGGTACATCGACCGCATCGCTGCAGAGGACGCAGCGATCCGCCCGTCGAGCTCCCGCGTGAAACCAGAAGTCAACGTTGACTTTTTTTAAAGTTACGCACGTAAGTTAGTTTACGTGACGTGACTGAACGTATTCATTTTAAACCACGATGTTTTCCTAAACCTAACCAAGTAGTTTTGGAGCCTGAACCTGACCACGGTTCTGCGACCGTTCCACAACGTTAACCACAAGTTTATTGGTACAATGACCAGGAAGGTCCGGCGCGCTGGTACTTCTCCAATGGTCACTGGCAGGCGGTCTATTCTGTCGTTTAGGCGCGAGGACGTGTTGTTTCGATTGGCTGCTCACGTCGCTGCGACGTAAAAGGAAAAGAAGAACCTTAAGACACAAGCGGCGACGCGAGTCAAAGCGACCGAGCTTCACGGGGCAGAGCGGCACGCCAAGAGTTCAGAAAGACCTGGCAGGAGACGATGAGGAGTGAGAAACAAACCACCGTAGCAACAGAAACGCTCGTCACCTGTGCAAACCCAACACTGCGACACGTGTACAGTCACAGTAACCGGATACAAGGAGGTAGAAACGAGCCATTCCTCAAAAGCTCTTATGGTATGAAATATATATCAATATATTAATATGATATATATTAAATCCAAATGATTAATGTCTCACGCTGCGCTGTAACTTTTACTCTCCTGTATTCGTTTTCTATTTAACGCCTTTGAAGTGCTTTTAAATGTCTTTTTCCATCGCCCTGTGTTGCCTTTATGTCAGCCTTGTTGCTGAAATGTGCTACACAAATAAACTCGCCTCGCCTGAATACGTCTCGCGCATCCAAGCTCTGCTGCACGACTATTGTCTCCACACGTTCAGTGAAATCATTGTTCCCGGGGTCACGTGCCCTCCTCCTGCATGTCGGGTCAGGAACACATTGATAAAATGCATTCACCACTTGCACTGCCGGCAGTAAAGAGCCGCAGGTGAGCCGCGTGGTGACGAGCGGAGGGCAGTTCTGAGCCTGGAAACACAAACTGCAATGAAAAGGTTCAATCTGAGAACTAATCGCTGCAGCGGAAGCTTTGAACCCTGTCACTCGTTTACCTCACCGTCGCTAATTAAATCCCCCCCCCCCCCCCCCAATAAACGCTTTTTATTCAAATGAGCTCTTTTTGCTTGTTAGCACACCTGTGCTCTCCTGCACCTAATTAAAAGCCAAATCCTGCAAATTTCTGCATCCGCCGACGGTGGCTCTGTTACCAAATATTGAGCAAGGTAGCACTGTGCTAATTAATGTTAGACGGGGGGGCACAGGCTCATTTACATAAACTCGTGCAAGAAAAGAGAGAACAACAACAGGCCCTCCAGTCGGCGTGTTTCAGAAGGCCCCTCGAGCCTTTTAACACCCACAGAGGGCTCCTCTTCTTCTTCGTTGGGAGGCATGGCGTTCAGCGGGAGGGAGACTCGGTAACTCGTTAGGTTGTATATTCTATTCTGAGTCGACCGCAGAAACAAAAAGTGTTAGATTGGGGAGAAGAACAAAAAAAGATCCTGCAGGTTTAAAAAAAAAAAAGGTGAATATTCAGTTTGCCTGCGCCCAAAATGAACGTGTAAATAAAGTTTTATTTCACTGATGCCGGCTGGGTGCTAATCACATTCAAGACAAAGGAAAATTGAATATTACAACAATTAGCAGGTTTGATGGAGACAGTCACACGGCCGTACTGCAGTGCTTATAACTCTAATAAATGACTAAAACAGTGTCTGAGGAATTGCAATTAGGCACCAGTCGAGGTGTCGGAGAAGGAAAACGCCGCTGGAAGCTGAAATAGTGACAACAAGAGAGTCGGAGAGAACAAGACAAACGAGGAGAAGAGGAAACATAATGGGTCACTGGATTGAAGTCCGGCAGAGCAGCAGCACAAAGCAAACCTGTGTCTCGACTCCGGACCCAAAGGACACGCCTGAAGGCCCGGCTGAACCTCCTCCTCCTCCTCCGGTGACATCGCCCGCTGCTCTGTGCGCCTCTAGGACGTGTGCAGAAACAGAAAATAACAGAAGATATTTCTAAAAGAGCAACAATCAAAGTCAAAGAATGTTTATTAGACGTGACTCGTTAAGCGTTTAACAGTCAAAAGCTTCACCAGGAGTCTGTTGGTGTGGTTTGATCCGATCTGATTTACAGTGACAAAACTATCATCTTTTCCCAGCGGATCCCCGCCCACTTCGAACCAGCGAGGCGGCAAACACGCAGAAATCTGTCACGCAGTGTGTGTGTGTGTGTGTGAACTGCTGAATCATGGTTATGGCCTGTGTTGGACAAACCCAGAGGGGTCCCCGACGCGTGAGGATTAGACCTTGAGCTTTGCTAGATGGAGTCTGGATGCTGAGAAGGGCCGTCTGGTTCTGCCGGTTCCACTCAGAACAGGAAGGAAACAAAGCTAGAATGCCCTGCCGTGTATGGACTTAAGGTTCCTGGCTGCTAACCAGGTGCTGATCACGGAGACGAACCTTAACTATGGTTCCTTAAAACTGGAAGTCTTTGACAGAAGATTTGTGCAACACCTTTGCAGTTTTTGAATTTGCTAAATAGTATTTATTATTAATCATTAGGCTATTAATTGCAGAATCAGTAACATCGTTTAAATCACTTCTCAAAACGTATCTTTTCTTTTATTAACTCTAGTACTCGGATGTGTTTCCAAGGTATCGCACCTGTTATATTGTTAGTCATTATCTTTATCGTTGGGTTATTTCACTTTAACGCTGTATTTTTAAACACTTGGGTTTTAAAAAAACATGCAAGTGTATAAATAGAGTTTATCATCATCATCATCACCATAAAACGTATAAGCTTAAGGCGTATTCAACAACACAAATCTTTCTCCGTCAGCGGTCGTCTCAGCTGGTGTCCTACTTCCTGAGACAGAGAAACCAAATGCCGTCACTAATGCCATGACTCAGTAAAGCAGAAGATCGCAGAGCAGCGGTTGTCACGGACACATCTTTATGTTCTGTCGTCAGGTGACGTCATAACCCTAAAACCCGATGCTACTGTGCAGCCGTTGACGCCAATCAGCCGACTCACTTCCGCAGTCGCACAGTCAGGATTAGTCTTAATGCTTAATAATCTGCTGCTTGTCAAACCTACGCATCATAAAATAAAATGGTTGTAAAAGACAACACCTGCATTGTGTTATTAAACCGTAAAACAAGTGACGGCAGCGTTTCAGGCAGCAGGAAGTTGGCTTCTGAACATTTCTAGTGAGGAAAGATTTATGAGCCCAAGAAGCCTCTTGGCTAAAAATGTGACGGTGACGCAACGTATTTGTTGGCTCCAGAGCTCAGGGAGGAGATTCAAATCACTGTGTTCAAATGAAAAAGAAAAGAAGGCTACTGAAGAGGAGCAGCTACAACTCAGCTTTCTGCCACATGTGAACATCAGCTGTCCATCACTGACAGCTGCACATCATGTACAAACTGACCGGAGTGTCATTCGGCTGTTGGTCATCGTAGCGTCAGACATGCTTTAACGTGACGTCTCGAGACACCAGATTTTAACCCGTTACTCGGCGCGTAAAGACCTTGCGTGGTAGTAACGCACGAGAAGCCACGAGTCAGTCGCGTTCGCTGCCAATTTATTTCTGCTTTCATAAAGTAGTTGAATACAAAATTTACTTTAAGTCATCAGCAGTTTCGACGTGTTTCGAACAAACTGTACGTAAAACGCAGTGGAGCTTTGAACATTCTTGTAAGGGACTCAGTGTTGTGTCCTCCAGCCTCAGGTTTCCCAGCCGCAGTAAAGACATTATCAGTGAGCGCAGCTAATTTGTTTAAAAAGGGTAGCAGCAGGTTAAGAGGAGGCCTCGTTATCCGGCTCTGTCTTTTCAAACAGTGAAAGCGAGCCTTCTTTCTGTGCGCCCCCCCCTCCCCGTCTCTGCTTGTTTAGCTGCAGCCATGCATGCTTAAAAACGGGGAGGAGGACGCCACATCCTGCAAATTAGCAGGCTGATTTCCCTCGTGGAGTCTGGGCAGAGAGTTCCCGCGGCCCGTCGCCAGGCCCTAAACACTGAGGCCGTCGTCACGGTGGCTGAGCGGCGAGGGCGCCTCCGATTCAAAACGGCCCAGCCGGTGTCATTACAACCAGGGATTACCCAAATGTCCACTGCACAGTCTGTTTGGAGCGGGCAGCAGAGGCATGAATCCCTCGCTAAAGTTTATGACCTGATCTAAAATCTGTTTGTTCGGGGTTCAACCAGATCCAGCACACGTTCATCCGAAGCTAAAATTCTCACGCAGAGTCACGGTTGTACGTAGGAAACAGATTCGCAAAACCACGGAGTACGCTGCCCGACCACGCAGCAACTACAGGGTTTTATCCAAAGCAAGTTAGGACCAGAAGGTGACTTTTGGACATTTTTTACCACGGCTTTGTACAGAATTTTCGTTTCAGGTGAGCCCTTCACAATAAAAAGGCGTGAAGCAGCAGCAGCAGCAGCAGCAGGGCGCTTGATCGAGCCGTGGTAACATGCTCTGGATTACATGTTGCAGCGTTTCCCCTCGAGCTGAAATTGCAATTTTAAACCCAGCAAGGGAATGACGGACTACTAAAAACGACCATATAGAGAAGTAATTACTGACTTTAAATACGTTGAATGGGTACGTATCTAAACTGAAACACGATCCTGTAGATCCAACTGGGGAATTATAAAAAATAACCTGAATCCAGTGTCCTTGTTTATGAGTCAGAGGAGTCGAGTAACGAAGTGTTTGTACTTCACTTACCTTCGTTACCTTACTTAAGTAGAAATGTTGGGTATCTATACTTTAATTATTTTAATAATTACTTTTTACCTCTACTACTCACATTCAAAAAAATGCCTCGTTACTCCAGTTTCATGCTGGCTTGTCAACGTTTCGTCCCTGAGGAGAAGTTATTTAGAGGTTTTTAAAGAAAAAATAGAAGGGCCATTTGCTTTCTTTTCTGGAAATGACGTTTTAATAAGTGCGGTCGTCTTATACATGTGAGGACTTGACAATTACGAGTTCTCAACAGCGGATGTGAGTACTGCTCCCTTCATCACAGAGTGAGCCTGTTGCATTATGGGTTGTTTGTAGCCTCGGTGTTGCTAGGCTAGCCAGTTTCTTTATGTCCACTTATAGTGCGAGTCAGTCAGTGCTTTAAAGTGTTTCTGAAAGCTCGTGTTGTGGAAACAAACAAGCCAGACGTCTTATAATCTGGCTCGTCTTGTATTTTAGCCCCCATGGTGTTACTGCTAATAAAGCTGAATCTTTAAAGCTACAGGATACGCCTGTGATATTATGCTTCAAAAAAACACTACCCCCAACCCTGTAAGTGCCCTCTTTGGTTTTACCCCTAGGATTTACCCCCAAAACTGTCCCCGTATAGCACTCACTTCCTTGATTTCCAGGCGTCTCATCCTGCTCTCCTGGAGGGAACAAGCACCCCCTAGTTCCAAACGATGGATTAGAGATGTAATGCATTTTCTAAAACCTGAGAAGATCAGATATTCAGGAAGGTCTGGACCCCCTTTTTGGAGTACTATGACAGCTTGCAACCTCCATTAAATAAGGATGACTAAGGTGTTATCAGAGTTAAGCGGCAGCATTCTTCCTCCTCCCCCCCTTTTTCATTTGTCTTTTTTTTTCTCTCTCTTTCTTTCTTTTTTCCTTCACGTTGATGACTGGACTTATTCAGATAGCTTATTTTCAGTAATATGTTTCTTAGTATTATTTAATGTCTCCCACTCATTCCATTACTGGTCTGGTAACCACTTATTTTGTAAGGTTATGCTTTATTGTAAACGCTCCTTCTACAATCCTTAGGTGGACAAAGACTTCGAAGGACAATCATTCTTGGGAAGATCTGGATTTAAAGGGACAATTGGAGTGGTTGGGAATCTGTCATATTGGTTAATATCTGTATTATACAGCCATAACATTTTTGCATCCACTATGTGCTGTTGAAAATGCTACTTGTTTCAAGACAAATCCAATAAAAATTGTTAAACATTACAGGACACAATCCTAATCCGGACCTCATCCCCACCCAGCACCTCTCTGACCCGGAACGTAGAGATTCATGTTGCTGCTGTGGGATCTGAGCAAACCCACCACTAATGGAGGCATTAACTCTGTTTAACAGCCGAGGTTTTTGTGGCTGAGAAATGAGCCCCCCCCCCTCCATGTAAATGCGAGGAGCTGACTGGAACAAGGAGGGTAATAATGGCACACGTGCTTTACATAAGTGCAATGAGCCAGTAAACTGCTTTGGGTTTGTCTTTGTGTTTCTCTGTGTGCAGAGACAAACACAGAGGGAACGAACTAATAATGACTCCGTGTTTGCTTCATTCCCTGCCAGAACAAATTATCAACACAGATTATCAGATACTTAAATGTTGCAGTGCTGAAGCTTCTTCTCAGCGACATAATGAGCAAATCCTCCGTCTGACTTCCAAGCTGCGCTCCTACTGTTCCCCTGACGTTCTGCTAGAGTCATTCCAGTCTACTACGACTCGAGTATTATTCCCATCAGTAAAAACACAAACAAACTCCGCGAGTTAAAAGCTGAGATGTGGGAACATATCACCTTTGACCTTCTGTTCTTACTGTAGCTGTGTTCATTTGCAACATTTCAGGTGTTTTCACCTTCAGTTTGACCTCGAAATAAAGTGGTTTAGCTCATCCGTGTAAACTGAAACAATGACAAAACTATGAAATTTAGAGTTATCCTTTAAAAACTAACAAAATAAGCCATGTTTCAGAGTTACCGCTGCTCTACTAATGATGTCGTCTTGAATATATTCAAATTACCTGAAGGAAACTCTCATCAGTTAGCATTTTATTTAGGCCACTGTTTCAGAAATTTGCTTAAAACAATTTAATGAAAACACACTAATAATTCTTTAAGGTTCTGCCCACTTAAGGTCCTGATTTAGTCCGAAACAGCAGCGACGCAGTTCTGTTTATACTACACTGGGCGTCTGACACGCGGACTGATACCAACGCCCACCAGGGTCCGGTCTGCTCGAGGTTGTTCTCGCCACTGAAGTGCTTGCTCAGGGTGGGATTTGCTGGGTCTCTATATGACATCATAAAGAGTAGAGTCTAGACCTGCTCTACAGGAAAAGTGCAATGAGATCACTTGTGTTATGAATATATATATATAAATAAAATTGAATTACGAGTCTTTGGAGCTACGCGGGAAAAGGAAGTATAATTTCAGTTTACTGACATCTTTGCAACAGAACAAGCTGAAAATCGACGTACCATCACAGATAAACAAGTCCTAAAATTGTTGCAGCAAAGAGCTGCCAGCCGACACGGAGCAACACGAGCACTGGATGATCTCTGTTCGCTCTGTGTTTGGTCTCCACCAGCTCCTGAGAAAATATCACGCTCGTCTACGTTCTCTGACTGAGTCTGCCTGCTGCTGAGCAGGAAGCGGACTGCGGGCTTATCACTGAGACGGAACCGGGCAGGAAATGTGCCGCAAAACCAAAGACGGGAGCTAAAAGAGGCTAAAAAAGCTCTGCAGAGCTGCGGCGACGGTGACAATTCTCTGTGGGTTTCTGAATATGAGCAGCGCCTTTCACATTGCAGACAGTCATTTGATTCATTGTTAATATAAAATGTAAATAAGTGCTGTTTTAAAAAGAGCAGAATCCACATTTTCCCTAATGCGTCCTCCTGGAGACCATCTCACAGTGCAGTGCTAGTTCGGCGTTGCAGGCGGTAAGAGCTGAGAGATCAGTTTTCTCCTCACACGGTATAATAATAGTTCACATTTGGTGAGAATTGCACAGAGAGCCTCAGAAGGAAACACAAAACTGACTGGGCTGTTAGTACAGAAACCTCTTGCCAGCACAAGACAGTCGGTGTGAGTTTAAAGCGTTGGTTTAAAAGTTGTAGTCGTAAGCATATGCACCGCAATCTGTTCTGTTATTTATTGGTGCGCTAATCACCGAGCACAGCAACATCGCTCTCCCTCTCCCTCCTCTCTCTGCCTGCATGGGAAGCTCGGATGAATCTGGAAACATTTCACAAGTAATACTTCATAGGCTAATCTCACTCCATGACTCTAATTAACGCATCATTAAAAGCATAATTCAGATAATTATAATTTCTCACTTTTTAAATGAGAGATGGGGAAGAAGGGGAAGGGTGTCTGAGGAGCCAATTTAGCGAGTGAAACTGATTCTGAGGCAGCGCTGAGCCGAGCGGGTGGGTGGAGAGAGAAACCCAGCGAGACGAACACACAAATAAAAGAGAGAGCGGCCGCCGGGTGCTCGACACGAAACACCACAAGTGGATCAAATCTAAAGGAAGTCTTAAGATGATCTGGAGAATGTTCACCCCGAAAACACGTTTCATCTTTGACGGCAGCTCTGACGTCGTGTCTTGGGTAATTTTTGTGGCAATTTTGGGGTTTCGGCACTTCTACATTTCACGAGCTGATCCCAGTGTTTTTAGACTGAATATATTTGCACTTGGTACCTGGGGATGTGAGGAAGGCCGGGGACGCTGGAGTTGCTGGTGCTGAGAGAAACCCACTGTACATAATGGACGTTCATGGTTTCTGCATTCATTCGCAAACGCTCGGATAATTTATATCCAAGAACTATTACAGAGAAACATCTTGTCCCCCCCCCCCCCCCCCCCCACACCCCACCCCCCCCACACCCACCACCACCCGACACCGCACCGCACAAAAAACAAGCAAACAGAACACCCAACCACCA
>CM022490.1:29489276-29504192 GCA_011952105.1 Coreoperca whiteheadi | reverse complement strand
TATGTTTAGACTGTATATATGTATTTACTGTATATGTACATATACAGTATGTATATACTTTTTGCGGGTTTTGTCTTTTTCTTTAGCCTTTCCAAATCCAAAAACAGAAGAACACAAAAGGAAACAAAAAATGTTTGTTCATCATCTCCAACATCCACGTTAGCATATCATGCTAACTGGCTTTCAGCTGATGAAAGAGTTAATACTCGCCTTTTGCTTTTGCCTACTTCTGTCTGAAAACAAGGACCCATTGTTATCATTGTGAACTGCATATGTGCGGTTCCCAGGCTTAACTAGCGAATGCTCAATCAACTTGGTAAACAAGTATAAAAGATGTTAGCTGCTGAAGTCGGGCCGGCATCATCCGTCATTTAGTTTTGTGCTGTTTCTCCACTTTGCGCAGTCTGACCTGCAGCGTGCACTGACCTCACGGGAGCACGCAGATTCAAAGAAAACGTTCGTAAAGCATTTTTGAAACTGAAAATGACGGAAAATTTGATGGAATTTAAAAGAAATGTTGGAAAACTACCGTTAATCAGAGCTAATAAGCGGGCTCCTCAGCGAGGACAGACGGACTGTGTATTTCTGGCCTTTATGATTATCATGCAGGCTGCATGCCGTCTGCCAGCACTGGTGGTAGGATAGTAAAGGTTAATATCTGTCGTAAATCATTAAAATTACTGAGAGAATTCCACTTTCTCACTCTGCCAGGTCTTGCGAGATGCATGCAGCGGTCACTTTCAGTGCGCGTGCAGGATCAGAAACATGAACAGATGATACACGGACCCGACTTCAATAACTGTCTGAGTCACAAACCGTGTTCAGCACCTCTCAGAGTCCTCTGGAAACACTTCTGTTGTCGTTGTGTGTATTTGCAGCGTGTTTTCTAAATGCTGCGCATGCGTTGGCAAATTAATGAGGATGTTTTTTTTTTATTTGCATGTGTTTTCTTAAGTTGCAGTGTGTTTGGCCTTGTCAGCCACCGTATATTTGCCTTCTATTCAATTACATTATATGTGAACATTTACATTCAGTGATTTAGCAGACGCTTTTATCCAAAGCATATGAGAACATTCACAAACCGAAGGCGCAGTTCAGTATCTTGCTCAAGGATACTTCAACGCACGGCTGGGGGATCGAACCGCCGACCTTCCGATTGGCAGGTGACCGCTCTGCCACCAAGCCACGGCCGCGACGTAATAAGCAATGTGAAGTATCTTGGGGTCTCGTTCACGAGTGAGGTAAGGATGGAACGGGAGAGCGACAGGCGGATCGGTGTATCTTCCGCCGGAAGAGCTGGAGGAAGTGTCTGGGGAGAGGGAAGTCTGGGCGTCTCTGCTCAGACTGCTGCCCCCGCGACCCGGCCCCGGGTAAGAGGAAGAAGATGGATGGATGGACATTTTATTTATATAGCCCAGTATCACAATCTGCCTCAAAGGGCTTTACAATCTGTACAACATACGACGCCTTCTGTCCTTAGACCCTCGATTCAAATAAGGAAAAACTACCCAAAAAAATCCCTTTTAACAGGGACCCGAGCTTGATCGCTGAAGGCTCTGGCTCCCGTTCTACTTCTGGAGACTCTTAGTACCAAAAGTAAGCCTGCATTCTGACAGCGCAGTGTTCTAGAGGGGTAATGAGGTACTATGAGCTCTGTAAGACACAAATGGTGCCTGACCATTGAGAGCTTTTCTAGGTGAGGTGATTTTAGCTCATTTTCAGTGTTTGCACAGTGTTTGCTTTTCAGCATAAGCGGGCACACGAACGTTGTGTACAGAAATCCTTTTTTAGTTGCTAATTAGCCTTCATCAAATAACAATAATACATGTTATGGCCACAACTACAACAAGTAGGGCATTGATTGAATCAAACTGGAATTATCTGTCATGAATCAAATTGCAGTGGATTGTTGGAATCAGGCTTCAGAAACCAATGTTGGGTGAATTCACGCGTGCCTCTCTGGTCTCTCTTGGAGCTCGACTCCTTCTTGACTCCTTTGTTTTGGTGCTTGGACTCGGGCCTCCGAATCGCTGTCCAAAGCCAGACGAGAGGAGCGAGAGAGCGCGACGGAGAGAGGGAGAACTGAAGGGAGAGGATGGGAGAGAGAGAAGCAAAATGAGCGTTTAGCCGCTGGTGTGAATTGCCTGTCGCACCAGACAGATTTCCTGAACCCATAATGGCTCGAGCTCGCGTTTCCTGGTGCAAATTCTCGGCGGCGCTTGTGTCGGCTGCACATGCTCCGGCGGCCTAATGAGGCAGCATTAGCCAGGGGAGACGCAGTAATTAGAGCCAACGTCAGCGCCGAGGACAGATGGCATGCTAAGACAAGCCTCTCGACTTCACCTCCGCTGTGTGTGTGTGTGTGTCCTGACAGAAGAGAGAGGGAAGGCAAAATGTGTCAGAAGAGAGAGAAAAGAAAGACAGAGGAGGCTGAAAAATGTGTGGGTGGAAGAAGAAGAGGCAGGACAAAACAGAAAGCACGCTGAAGAGGAAGAGGATGGAGGGTTTTCTTTGAGAGAAGTGAAAATAGAAGAAAGCACGGAGAGACGAGATGTGGCCAAAAGTATGTGGACACCTGAACATTGCAGCCGTATATGATGGCTGAGTGGTGGAAGAAGCGTTCACATCGTTTACTCAAGTAAAAGTAGCAATCCCAGAGTATAAGAATACTCAATTTACATCAAATTATTACTTGAGTAAAGCTACATTTTTATTTGCACTAAAATGTACTTAAAGTACAACATGTGATTGTGGCGTTGAGGTCGGGGCTCTGTGCAGCCAACCAAACTGGGAACAGCATTTCTTTACGGAGCTGCTTTGTGCCGTGTTGAAACGGGAAAGGGATCAAACACGAGCTGGAAGAACACTCGCCTAAAACGCTGCTTCCTGACCCGAGTGTCGGGACCCCAACTCTCCACTACTCAGGACTCTAAAATGATTCATATGAAGCAAAGAAAATGACTCTTTGGTTGAACTAGTCACAAGCGGAAGACGTTTGGCAACTGGTGACAAGTCACAAGCCAAAGAGGTTGGGAAGCATCGGTCGAAAATATCATTGTACGCTTTAGCGTTAAGATTTCCCTTCGTCGGACCTAAGAGGCCGTGACCAAACTTACCTGATGTGTAATTCCTCAAACCACTGCATGCGCTGTTGTATCAGTAAACTACACTACTGTTGTTCTCTTTGATAACGCTGACCAGACAATCAGGACACCAAAGCGTCTGAGAAGCAACGTGAGGAAGAACTAGCACACGTCGCTCGGTGACGTCAGAGGAGGCGCCGCATTTGAACAAATGGTGTGTTAGTAGCTGTTGGTAGAAAGTGAAAAAGCACAGCGGCGATTGGAAGAAGAGAGCAAAAGTGCGGGGAGATGAAGAATGTGCGAAGAGAAGGAAAAGAGGTGGTGGAGAAAGGATGAGAGGATGTAAAGGATCAAATACATCACAGGGGAAAAAAGCAGATGGAGGAAAAGACAGTAAAAACAAAGGATGAGGCATGAGAGAAGGAGGAGGGAGGGAAAGAAGAGGAGGGGGGAGCAGGAGTGCTGGAGAAGAAAGTGAAGGTCTGAAGAGGTGGATAGAGGAACTGCTGGAGGAGCTGTTGTGGGAACTGGTCTGAGGACATAGGAAGGGATGGTGAGAGAGGGGTGGGAGCTGCATTGAAAGAAAGATGCCGCACGAGACGCGTGGGCGAGCACGAGAGACTGGAAAAGCAGTGGAAAGAAGAGACAATATTCATGCTTCCATCAACTGGTTTGCAGCGAATAGACCAATCTACAGGGACCACGGTGTGCGAGGCTACGTCCCGCACGGCTGCAATAACCAGCGTAGAAGGCGTCGAGGGCGCGAACAGGAAACGAACCCAATAAACCTCAGAGAGCATGAGGAAACAGAACCCGTCTCCTCCTCGAAAGGTCGACAGCGGAAACAGCTGATCGGTCACGGGAGTCGAACGCTCGCTGCGTCTGAACTTACTCGGCACAAGGGTTTATGCCCGTTAACTTCTTTATAGAAATGGGCAAAAACCGCCTGAAGCGAGCGTAAAATCTTTGATGCGAACTTGAGGACGCCTGTTTCATATTTCGCCGTTTCCTTTAAGATTCCTCTAATGCGATACTTCAAAATGCGCGTTAAAATACGTCACGGAAACCCGGCGAGCGATGAACGGAAAGGAGAGGGCGAGGGAGAACGACAGGGAGCGACGGTCTGCGGGAAGAGTTAAAGAAAGAAACAAAGCTGGAGAGAGGACAACGTGTTGAGAAGGAACAGAAAAGAGAGACGACGGGTGAGAGTGTGGAGGAAGAGCGGTATAAATAGAATGAGAGGTGAGGAAGAAGAGGAAGAGGAGAGAGCATGTTGAAAGAGGAGGAAAGCTCGGAGGAAGGAGGAAGACTGAACGAAACAAAAATAGACGGAGGAGGGAAACAAACGGACTGAGAGACAAGAATGAGGAGAATATGATGGAAACCGAGAAGATGAATGAAAAGATGCCCTGACGGAGAGCGAGATGAGGAGGACGTCAAAGAAACACAGAACTAGATAAGGATAGAAAGAGAAGGGTGATGGGAAGCAGAGAGACAAACGTGTCACCGGTCGTGTCAGCAACATGTCAGCTATCTCCGGATTCTGTGACGGCGATCCGACACCGGAAGAGGATTTATCACCGCTTGGCAGCTCCACACCTGCCTGTCGGCGCCACTGAACACAGATGTTCCTGAATGAACTGATTGGAAGAACGGCATCCGTCCAAATGGCCGTACGGCCCACGGTCCGACCCGCAGGACACGGGTTCAACTCCCTGGATAGTTTTACTGGAGCTAGAAGAATCAAACTACCCACCCTGTAGGGATCCAGACACCGAGGAGGCCTAGCTGCTGGGTCTTCCCACCTACCAAACCCCTTTCCCTCTGTAATGGCTACAAGGGAACCGGCAGCTCCAGCACGCAGCTAGCCGGAGCCAGGCTAGCCGTTCCCCCCTGCTTCCAGTCTTCATGCTAAGCTAGGCTAACCCCGCCCTGACTCCAGCTCCGTTCTCAACACACAGGCGAGCGATCTGAACATCCGACGGCCATAAAGGAAGAGAGTAACACTATTTTTCCCCAAAATGTTGAATCGCTCCTTTCAGGTAGGAAATGTGATGAGATGAGACGGCAAAAAACATTAAAAAAGGAGACGAAATGCAACGAGTTGACGGTTTGTCTGGGTCTGTTACCTCAGCACGGGGACCTCTGACTCGAGGCCCCTAATAAACTTCAAGGAGTATTGATATCTGGGACCTAAAGCCTTTTTAGTTTGACTCATTTACTTTTCAGTTGTCAGTATTCCACTGTAGCTTAGCAGCTTAGCTGTGTAAGGAAACGTAGCGCAAGTAAACGATACTCCTTCGTGTGCGAGACGTCCATCACTCAACCAACAAGAGTTGTTATATTCATTTAATCCATTTACGCGTCATGTTGTTTCCCCTAAATATCCTTTACTGTGTGCTAGCTGATGTAACAGCTCATCCTCTGGCTCGTTACCTCGCCTGCATCGCCTCCTCAGGTGTGGTTGATGTGCATGTATAATTGGCCGGCGGACGACCTGGCAGAGTCGTACAGATTCCTCGCTAGCGGAGATCATGATAACAGAGTGTTACAGCTCTACCTGTCCTCGCCCCCCCCCCCCCCTCTCTGACACTGGTTTAACTGTACATAATTATCATTGTCACTATATTCCAATGTGTTTCGTGCGCGCGTTGTTGATGGTAATTTATTGTTCATGTAATCAAATATTGCCACGCGTTCTGCGTTTGCCCGGTGGCACATTTAGTGTTAATGAGGCTGCAGGAGAACCGTGTGGATGGAGAGAGAGAGAGAGAGAGAGAGAGAGAGAGAGAGAAATGTGGAAAGTTGTTGACAGCCAATCAACTTCTCACTTTCAGAGAGAGATAGAGAGTGGTGCAAATAGTACGTTGAGAAACACTGGTGACAAACGGATGCAGATCTGCAGCCAAGCAGGGCCTGTTTGGTATCATTAGCAAGTTTTTTTTTTTTTTGGAAGGAGGGATATTAGTATGATTTGTCATCTCAACTTATGAACATATGAATCAGTGTTTACTAATGAACACGCAGCGCTGTCTGCAGGGAACGGCCCGACTGCAGTCTTCACGCTGGATCGGAGCACTGTTGACGGAGGGTCGGGAGGTCGGTAGCACGAGGCCGCTGCACATTACGCAAGCATTACAAGCATTCTGACTTGCGGGAAAAGAAAAGCACATGATATTACGTGATGAGATGTGATGTGATGTGATAATACAGCATCACGTGTGACACCCGTGAGGAAGCGACTGCAAGGAAAACAGATGCAGGCCGCAGAGCGAGCAGTAAAACTGGTTTTCAGTGCAAAATGTAACTAAAATAGTGAAGTAATTTAAGCAATGACTGCATTCTGTCGGACTCGAGAGGTGGAAATGTCTGCAGCAGAAAGAGTAACAGCTTTCTGAGCTTCAGCGGGAACATTTATATATAGTTCCAATTCTGCCAATTTGTAAAATAGTTTTGTCTGTTGTTGAACCCTTTTCTCATGTTTCTCTGTGTTCAGCTCAGAGGCATGTCGTTAGTTTTACATGTCGTCCTTGTGAGGAAAGTTTAGGGTTTGTTGTTGCTCTACGCTCACCTCTGAGGTTTATAATAAACTGCCGGTTTGAACTTTGGTTCGCGCTGCGCAGCTCGCCAGTTGCGTGGGTGGGAGGAGAGCGGGCGTCGCACAGCATGAAATGGGGGCTCGCCAGGTTCTTCACGTTGTCCGTGTCGTCGTGTCATTCCTCTTGGGGAAAATGTCAGGTGTCTCACGCGCTGGTTCCGTGTTGCTTCAGGACTTCCGCGTCAGCACATGTTATGAGAATGGCTGACGCTTCGTCCAGATCTTATCGAATCAGACACCTGATGAACGTCAGTGCAGCGTTCACGCTCCGTTTAGCTCTGGTTTGGTCTCCAGCAGCTCCTGAGGGAAACACCGGGCTCTTCAGCTGCTAAACGCTGCACTTTGTTCACCAGCGAGTCTCTGACTGAGTCCGTCTGCTGCCGAGCAGGTGGTGCACGGCGGCGTTTTAGAGCTTTTATTCTGAAAACAGCTTCCTGCTGCTGCTGGGAACACGGAGTCTGCACCAGACAGGAGAAAACAAAAAACTAGCAGCTAAAAGAGGCTAAAAAGCTCTGCGGAGATGGAGATAGTTCTCTGCTGCCCCTTTAACACATGTGTAAGGCAGGTGACCCCGCTGGGAATCGAAGCTGCAACCCTGGACGTGTTAATGGGAAGCTGCTGACGGCAGCAGTGCGACACACACACACACACACACACACACACACACACACACACACACACACACACACACAGGACTGACAGGAGGTCATTGTGTGGAGTGGAGAGCACAAAAGATGAAAGACCGCGTAATATCTGGGATTTTCGTTTCGACAGCAAGCCAATATTAGCGGCATCACGGAGCGTAAAATCCAATGACCCCCGTTACACGAGCCCTGTGAGGACAGAAGAAGTAACCGACGTGTGGCACACTGGGACAGCAGGGTTGAGGCGCCGCCGGCGTGCAGGTTTCCACAGGAAACAATGGGAGCAGGTGTTCCGACATTTGTGTAGCGCATTGAGGCTACAGCCATGCTAGCAGCTAGATCTGTGGGACGGTATGGAGGCACAGTGGTGCTTTGAGCTAAATGCTAACAAGCTCACCATGACAATGCTGACAGGCTGATGTTCACTATTAGCATTTTAGCATGCTAATATTTGCTAACTAGCTGTAAAACACAGCTGAGGCTGATGGGAACGTCGTTAGCTCTGCAGGTGTTTGGTCACAAACCAAAGTGGTGGACACATTAAAACGTTGACCTGATGGTGGCGCTGGATTCCTCCTGAGGGGAACACGAGTGAGGAACCTCCCAGTCCATCCGACAGTGTTGGACCGTTAAAACTTGAGAAGCAAACTACGACTCCCAAGGTGCATTTCAGTGAGAAACATCCAATCAAAGCGCTTTAAATTCTGTTTGCCAACAGCGAGCCGAAGCTCAAGATTACACTTAGAGACCTGATGAAACATTCAGAGGCTCAAATCAGTTTTGGATTCATTAACTATGGATTCAGTAACTATGGCAACGGGTTTCGTTTTTACACTTGCAACGGCAGCTAAGGCTCATGGGTATTGTAGTACTTAGAGCCATCCACCAAACCGACAGAAAAGATTCTCAGATTTCTCAGAAACACAGATGAAATAACTTAAACTGATGGACATAAAAACGTTTACAGTGGAAGCAGTGAATCCTCCAGCTGACAGTTAACGAAGGTTATTACCTCATCTCTGGTTGAGTTAAACTGATCAATCATCAGGACAAATGTCAGGGTGTGTGTCCTGATGGAAATACCTCTCGGACGGTGTGTGTGTGTGTGTGTGTAAGAAGTACTCAGATCTTTTAAGTAAAAGTAGTAAAGCCACAGTGTAGAAATACTGTTACAAGGAAAAGTCCTGCATTCAAACGTTTACTTAAGGAAAAGTACAAAAGTATTAGCAATAGAATAAACTTTGACTCTGAGCTTTAAGTACTCGTTACGCAGAATCAAATAAATGTAGTTCAGTAAAAAGTACAGTATTTGGCTCTGAATCGTAGTGGAGGGAAGTATAGAGAAGCAGAAAATGGAAATACTCGATTAAAAAACGAGTAAGTAAAAGTTACTTTCGGCCCCTGCCGCGCGAACACGCTCAGCAGTTTGCGATGTGCTGGTGTGTGTAGATGTGGTCATGATTGTGTAAGTATGTGCGTGTGCTTGGAGGATGTGATGTGGGGTACGGAGACGGGTGGAGTTCACACGCACACGCACACACACACACGGAAGGCCCTGAGGAACAATCTGGGGTGACAACAACATGCTACCTTCATTATCAACTCTCTCTCTCTCATTTCAATTCAATTCAATGGGGCTTTATTGGCATGGGAAACATCTCTCGCCCCTCTCTCGCCCCTCTCTCGCTCTCTCTCACCCCACACCTTCCTCTCAGCAGCCTGCTGAACAGCTGAGGTGTCAAAGCTAAACAAGGCGAGGATGTAGGAGGACGCGGAGGGCATGATGATGAAGGTGGGGGGTGGGGGGGGGGGGGGGGGGGGGGGGGGGGGGCCTTCTAGGGTTCGGTTCCCGCCAACATCACCCAGAGCAACATTATATATTATTAGATCACCTTATCGGTTCGATCGGATGTCAATAAAGATCACAAGATCTGAACGTGTTTGTTTTGTGTTTTGATCTTTGCGTCTCCATTCAAAAGTGCCTTGAAAATACTTCTAATTTAGTTATTGTTTGATTAACTATTATTCAAATGAGCACATGCTTGTTTGTTCATTAAATTCCCCCATTAATATATATTTACGCTTTCATGGCGATCTGATATCGTCAGTTGTTTCATTTTTGCGTTTTTAGCGAACACAAACGGCCAGTTAATGCTAACGAAGGAATAGTTGTCAAAGTGACAGAAAACCAGGAACACGTTTCACCTTTTCACAACGACAGATGGACGATACTTTTACTTAAGTAAGGTTTTAAATGCGGGACGTTTACTTGCAGCAGAGTATTTCTACGCTGTGGTACTGTGGGTTTTGTAAGTGACAGGACTGAAATGTGTTACGTGATTCCTGCAAAGCAACTTTCAGTGCCTCATGGGGGGGCTGATGGGTAAACGTTGACTCCTGGAGGGACGGAGGAGGATGTCTTGAGATGTTCTGACCTTCGGAAAAACACTTCAGGTGTCGCCCTTCCTTCACTTCCTGCTGCTGTGTGTGTGTGTGTGTGTGTGCGACAGGTCGGCGTGTTTGGAGTTTAGCGGTGGACGACAGATCGGCCCCGAGGCGCTGCAGGTGTTTGAGGTGAGAAAGGGGAGGAGGGAGTTAAAGAAAAGAAAGGAGACACAGGAAGAGAGCGATAGAAAAACAGAGGGAGGGATGAACTGAGTTAGTTTATTTCCAGGGAGGAGTCACACAGACACAAAAACGTCATAAAAAAGAAATAAAGTCAAAAGGGTTCAACTCAAAAGACGCCACTGTTGCTGTGTCTTTGGAAACGTTTCTGGGAATTTGGGGTTTTAATGACTTGAGGAGTTTAAATTCTACAAGTTTAAAAAAGTAACTATTAACTAAAGCTGTCAGACAATGTTTGCCCCTGATTTCTAGTAATGAGTAACACTCAAGTAAAGTACAAGTACCATAAAAGTGTACTTGAGTACAGCACTTGAGTAAATGTACTCAGTTTCATTCCACCGCTGCGACCAGGGAGATGTCTCTATCGTCTGGTGGTACATACGGCTGTAGCCAAACTACTGCTACTACCAACCAGTATTACTACGGTTCTGCTGCCGCTGGCTACAACACATACAAACACCTTTCACAGAGCACGGCCACGAAGGGCTTCAGCGAGAGCCAAATTGTTAAAAAACAACACCATAAAAACAGACCGTGACGGCGTTTGACTGGAAGCAAACAGTCGGTTTAAACTCAGAACGCTCGGAGACAAACTGTGAAATCTCTGCACGAGCTGACTTTCCAAATTTATCTGCCTTGTTACACGCCGCTGCCAGAACGCTGGTTGTGTCTGATAGGTGTGGGAGAGCCGACCGTCTGTTATGGCAGTAATTAGCACGAGACGACGGCAGGGGCGACGCGTGATGAGACACGCCGTCCTGTAACCGAAGGTCACACGTTTGAGCGCTCAGATGGCGGTGGCGTCTTTAGATTTTTCTGTTGAGAAACGTTTCTGTTTCTTCCTGTCGCCGACGCCGCTAGCTGCTACTCTTCTGAATGAACTCTCCACACCCTGAAACAGTAAGCGTGGACGGTGACGTCAGAGCGGGGGCTCTCAGTCTGTCAATAAGTGTGTTTCCGTCCACCTGTTTTCATGTGCATTTTCAATTTGCACATTAAAAAAACCTCAGTGGAAACGCCAGAAGTTCCCATAACTGTAGCGGATGGAAATGCGCATGAATTCACGTTGTCTTTTGATGATTTTCTGGAAAACTTGTTACGATCTGAGCTACATTTGGATGGAAACTCTGACAAATGTTAAGGTTTGGTTCAGGCGTGATTTCTATCCCTCTATTTATTCTCCCAACGTGCGAATAAGCCAACACACACAGAGAGAATTAAAATTAGAACTGAAAGAGATGACGATAAACAGAAACTTTCTTTGCTTTATCTTTCTTTGTGGTTGCATCCTGAAATCTGGGATGACCTCTCAGCTACACTCAGGTAGCAGCGTCACACATTTCATGCGAATGATTAAAAATCTGTGTACTGTTGTTGGGAGAGCGTTACAGACTGACTGAGACAAGTTCAAAGTAAGTACTGCAACAACGGCTCCTCGCGACCCTGTAACAAACGTTCAGGGTCCTGGCATTGGGCCACGGCCCCGGGGGTTGGGAACCTGCAACAATAAATAGCTGGTGGAAATACCTGTAGGTGCACCATTCGTGTCAGGACAGATTTATATTAAATTCCCATCAAGGACGGACAGCGAACAAGAAATGACGATCCTCGAGTTTTGACCCAGAACAGCCAATCAAACGCTGCACCTCCGCCCAGGGCCCACAGAGGAAAATGAGCTTTCAGCTACATCTGGCACAAGCATGCATGTACTGTGCATTGTCGCTGCTAAATACACAATAAACAGTAAACCAACAAAACCCCATATTTTTGATGGAAAATGACATTTTTGGTGAATTTATGGTGAAAAACGTTGTCATTTTTTAACACGACTGTAGCTCATGGGGCTAAAACGATCTGCTCGGCCTCGGACAGCCGCCCGCTTCCAGTTAACACACAGCTTTCAGGGCCACTGGGATTTTGCTTTTCCCAGTTGGGAATCCTGCCATGGCTGCTGCCGGGAATTATGAAATACTGAGGTCTTAAATGTGAACCTCCCCCGACCAAACAAAATGTGTCACTGGCCATCAACCAAACTCGAAACCCCGTCGCTGAAGTCTGGATGTCGTGTTTAGAAGTTACGTTGCAGCTCATGATGCTGCAGTTACTTCCTGTTTAGGCATTTGATTGCTTTTGATTGGTGCAACAGACGTTTCCTAACGTGTGATTTACACACAAGACCTCCTAAACATGCTTTAATGATTTTTTTTGGCCATCTGGGGGCAGCGGAAACAAGCTGTAGACACCTCATTGACATATCATGTCCTTACACGTGTTAGCGTTTCCTACTTCCACATCCAGCAGACACAGAGCGACATCATCATCATCGCCAGCGGGGGCGTGTTCGTGTCCCCTGATGAATGTAAGTCCAGTGTTCGCTCTCTCTGTTCGGCTCCGTAGCGTCTAAGCGCTGCTCCGTGTTCACCTGCTGCTCTCCGACGGGGTCTGGCTGCTGTCTGCCGCCGAGCCGGTCGAGCACTGTGGCTTTGTAGAGCTTGTTTGATGAAAACAGCTGCTGCAGCGGCTGGAAACCCTGGCTGAACCAGACAGGAGATGTGCCACGAAAACCAAAACTAGGAGCTAAAAGAGGCTAAAGAGCTGAGTGACACCGTCACACTGTGATCCATCTGTAAGATAAAAATATCGAGTAGAGCAGCTTTAGGTTTTAATGGCGCCACCTGATTGAATAAATCACTAGTTTATAACCAGCAGTTCCTGGGACCTCAGGATCGGCTGATTTAGGAATCCAGAACCCCGCTGTACAAGAACTGGACTGCACTTGTCGGTCCTCCTCACCTCCTGTAGGATCTAAGCAAACACACAGATCAGAGCGGGCAGACCTCGGGGATCAGAACCGGCCACCCCGGCGTTAGTGACCCGCTCCACGTCCCTCTTCATCGCCACCACACACGGGATCATTTGAGGGAAAAGCATATGTAAGCGCATCTGCTTCCTGTGACACGGCGGGACCGTGGCCGCTCCACGATGGCGGCTCGAGCCGCCGAGGACTGACTTTAAAGCGAGCGGCCATCTGTCTCTCTCCCTGAGTCTTTCTTGGCACCCGAGGGTGCAGCCGGGGGGGGGCAGAGGAGTCGCCCTCTCCTCGACTCGTCGAGACAAAAGAGTCTCTGAAGACAAGAAAACGACAACTGCTCATCCAACCAACCCCACTGAGACCCGGCCAAACTCATCAGAGACCGGAGACGATCACATGGTCACAGCGGAGCTCCGACTAATGTGACGAAAACACAACCAGACAGACATCAAAATAAGATCTTTAGATGTAAACATGCTCAGCTAGGGCAACACATATATGATATATTACTATTTCTGTATCTTACGTCAAACTCCTGTGGGGCAATCATGTTGTCGCACAGAAACAAATGCCATGAAATTTAGTAAAAAAAAAAAAAATAATAATCACAATGCATCTACAAAGCATTGGTGCTGTACGAGTCTGTTCTGCTGTGATGACATGTTACTGATCATTAAAGCAGACAGATGTGCTTTTCAGAATGTGAATGTCACAATATGCAAACATATCAGACGGATCAGCTGATTTACATGTAAAAAGTGTTTAGACGTGTCTTATTACATTTAATGAATGTTTTCAGCAGCATTTTGATCGGAGGTTTTATATATCAACAGACTTCTTTACAGTTACAAAAGCAGTGAAAAAGTCAAATCCTTTCCGTACAGCATCGCTGCATTAACACGTGAGATGCCACCTGAGGCTCGTCTGCCTGCAGCTGGGATTCAAATGAAAGGTTTGCATCCAGCAGCGCTCTAGAAAAGTTGCAGACTTTTCTCCAGTTTTTGAGCATCTGCATCTGTGAATATATTTCATAAGGCAAATAAAAACAAGACTATCTGTATCAGAGCTTGTTCTGGGTCAGTGCTCACTGGTACCTCTGCTGCAGTCCCTTTCTAAAGAATGCAGGTGCTCGTGCTGTTATTGTGCCGCCTGTTATCTGCGCAGACGAGCAGGTTAAATATGTGCAGCTACAACTTTAGTCAGCGGGAGGAGAACTTCTGCACTCGCCTCACAAATGGTCAGACGGTTATCAGGGGTACATTTTGAATTTCTATTCTGTATTACAAACTAGTCATTTGTAGCCAGCAATCAAGAATTCTTTGTGCCCCCAAATTAAATTAAAGTATTGGCCCCTTTTTTTATTTCCGAGCTGCGTCGTTAGAGGTAAGTGAGACTTGCGTTTTACTGAAACTTGAACTGACCCGTTAACGTATTTTGAGTTTTTCTCATTTCTTCAGCCAGTTTGTGTTTTTGTGGTTTTCCTTGTTAGTATGAGATTCTGACAGCTGCAGTCAGTCCCTGATCCCGGTCTCAGCTCTCGCCTTCCCTGCTCTCTGACACCACAGAGGGGGAGGGCTCCCGGATCGAAGGATTTGCCAGAGTTCAGTCTCTGAGAGTCCGGCGGAAGTGGGAGGACAGGTTCATGAAAGCCTCCCTCCCTGAACGGGAGACGCCATAATGAGGCTGAAAGAGCTGGGAGGAGCTCTGGAGGGCCGGCAACTGTCGGCCTGCGTCCCACCGCCACACAGACGTGACATGAAACTCTCATCGCGGCTTTCTGTGCAGGTTTGCTCCATTCAGCCAGCTGGCGGGGTTTGGAACGAATCCACGACTCGAGATCAGCGAGGAATCGTATTTCCACCTCGCCTTAATGGCGTTCAGGTTCCTGCTCCTGTCGCTGTTTTCCAGCTGATAACCTCCCTAAAGGCCCGCGTGAACGCAGCCTCCAGGAATGTGCGCTCACCTTTGCAGAGGAAGTGATCAACACAAGCCTTTTCTGTTAACTGAGGAGCGAATAATGCGGTGCGCGCCCCCGGCCGCGGCCCGACAAATGAGGGAGATGTTTGGAGAATAAGATGTGGACGGGGCCCGACAGCGGGGGCCCCATTGTGTCAGTGCAACACGAAGGGGATCAGCAACTGGGGGATGGGGGGG